>CAEGAG010175146.1:0-22026 GCA_903067065.1 Brachyrhaphis terrabensis
TAGTTATCTGAATAACTCTTAATATGTTATGTTAACATACCAGGCACGTTCTCAGTTCGTTGTTTATGTGACATGTAACGTTAGCATACCGTACAATTATTCAGCCTGTTGTTGCCTCTATTCTATTTTTATTGCCTTTCAAGATGACATGTCTGTTCTTGGTGTTGGATTTTATCAAATAAATTTCCCTCAAAAATGCGACTTGTACTCCGGTGCGACTTATATATGGATTTTTCTTCTTTATTATGCATTTTATGGCTGGTGCGACTTATACTACGGAGCGACTTATAGTTCGGAAAATACGGTAATTTCATTTTTGACTTTTTAACATATCTGCTTAAAATAGTGAGAACAACCAGCCATGTTTCTAAGGTGTGTTCACAACCATTGAATGTTGTTTAAATCAAGATTAATGAATTAATCTGGTGATGTTAACATACTTAGTCCCAGGGATTAAGGATCAAATACTGTGATGTTGTCATCCTGATCAGTGATCCTCCACAGGAAATTAAATTAAACATAGGGAGGAACAACATTTTACTGGAAGAGATGTTTTCACTGACGTAATGATGTGACAGATCTTTGACTGTGGGATACTAATTTTTTGTTCCTGAAGAAACTAATTAAGAACCAGTCTCTTTCAACAGGCCTGATTTTCTTCGGAAGCCCTTTGGTGGTCTGTAACTCCCACTAAATTTGCTGTAATACTTTCAATTTCATATGTTTAAGGGTAAAAGTATGGCAGTAACTCCAGGTTGTTTGAGCAAATGATCAATTCTGTCCCCTCTGACTCACCATACAAATGTCATGGTAATGTTATGCATGGTATGTATGTGCTCTCTGTAATGTTTCTGGAAAGTATTTGCCACTTAAAAAGTTACTGAAAGCCTCTAAATATGGTTTTAAATTTATTGCTGCCATTAAGCAACATTTACACAACGTAAGCCAGAGACCAGAGCTCTGACAGAGGTGCGTTCGATTTGTTAACCAAGGACGTTTGTGAACTTTGTGAGCTATTAATGGCTTATCTCAACTCTCTCAAAGTGAACTCTGCTTGAAAAGACTTCTGGTCATTTCAGAAAGAAACAAAGTTAACTTAACTTGAACATCTTGTTCTCTGGATGTTAAACTACTGACTCCACAAACCTTCAAACGAAAACAACTTTCTGTTTGCTTTTTTCAGACTTTTGTATTATTTCCTTTAAAAAGCTTAGTTGGTGAATATTATGTTGTAAAATTTATAGTATTCAAATGATAAATGTTCAATCAGTAAAGTAAATTTAAGGAAAATAATGTTAATTCATATGATATAGATTTGCTAGGCTGTATACGTCAGATGGCAGAATGTTAATTTCCGTCTTCAGAAACTTAAGACTTAACTAGAAATTTCCCCTGAAAAATCTAAATTTTTACTTGGACTTAAAAAAACTAACCCGAAGACGTCTCTATTCCAAATCCTGTCCTTTGGGGCTACAGTCCTGACGGTTTTATCATTTTCCTGCCCTTCTGATTTAGATGCTTAAATTCCTGCAGTGCATTTCATCAGCTTCTGCAGAAGAGTGTTAAGTGTTGTTTATTCCTCCTGCGGTCTGAAGAGATAGGGCCCTGTGCGCAGTCCAGCAGGGTCGCACTGACCCTGTGTTTGATTTATTTAGGGTTTTTTTGTGTGGTTTCAAGAACTGACGGTCTGATGGGACAACCCCCCCTGCTGTCCGACTGTGACATCTGCCACGTTCTTCCTGAGCGTTGTGTTAAGTGTTTTTAAGCTAACATCAGATGAAAAAAAAACTCAAGTGTGTTTTCAGCATTTTTCATGAGCCAACCTGGCTGATAGGCTCTTCGGCTTGTCGGCCATGACGGTCCAAATCTGAAGAGTTTTCACTTTGATTTTAAACATCCAGCTTTCACTTCGGGTTCATACTGGTGTGGTTGTTTCATCATTTACTCCCATAAAGTCATACAGCATCTTCATAATAATAAAAAAGACTTCTTCCATTTCCACTGATAAACAACTGGACAGTAGCGCCCCCCAAAATCACCCTGCTTCAACATTTATTGACAAAACAAGTTATTTAAGTTTCATATTAGAGAAATGAGTTCCTGGAAAGATTTGTGGAAGTGTTTCATTAAATGATATTTATGCAATATGAATATTTTAATATTTTAACACAAATCAATTTTGGTGAATTAGGAAATTATCGAAAACTTGTAGATTAACGTCTACTGATGTCTTGAGTTGGATACCACCACCATACAATGCATTAGAAGATATTGCTGCACCACCATAATATAAGCATCTTGTACGAGTGAATGTTTTTTTAAATGTTCAACTGTAGTGTGTTTTGACCGACAAAAGACTCTCGCTTTCTGATTCGTCAGCTTTTGTCTTGTACAATCAAACAGACACATTATGTTGTTTGTTTTTAAAGAAACAGCAGGACCAGCACTTTTACAGTATGACTGTAGTTAAAAATGTGAGGTAGGAATAAGAGGTAAAACCAAGCAGAAGAAACCAGAACGCTTCTCTCTCTGTTTAAATGACACTTCTTCATGTCCGTCACAATGTTGACAGAATCTGGAGACTAAGAACAAGACAAAGACTAAGAATAGCTCCTGTCACTGAAATTTATTCTCTCTTGGAAACATCCTGGAAACTAGTTTCCTGAGAAACCTTCCTCTGCAGTTCATGACAGATTTGCTCCACAGGTGGTTCGTCTCTGAAATATTTTTTTCTTTTCTGCTACTTTGATGGTGCTTTATGCACCGTGAAACACAAACGTCTGCCTGTGCGGCATCGGGGTCAGCTGACGCTGCGCTCCAGACGGACGGTGCGAAAACCGCCTGGCAGAGTTACAGGAGCAGGAAAAGAAGGAGGGGTTTGACTTTTTATCTGTGCTCTGGGTTCTGGTCATTTTAGATAAGGGCAGTGCAAGCTGTGTGTAGACATGACGCTCAGTCTGAGTACACAAACCCAGCAACTGCCTGGCACCAAACACACACATATTCCCTGTGAGAAAGGCTGAAAGTGACAGTGAGCTCATAGGGAAAAAATGAACAAAGTGAAAGAGTATAGAAATAATTACATACACTCTGAAGTGAAGATCTGTCTTGTAAGAGATTTTTTTTTTTTTATCTCAAACTTGGCTTAATAAAGGTTATTATTGTATAAAGGCCAATATATAGGAGTGACTCTTAAAAGACGTTTGAAAGAATTGACTCGTCTCAAATGTTTTTCAGTGTAGTTATAATCCATTTTGAAATAATAATAGTAATACTTTTATGACGTGCTTTCAGTCTAAACACAACAATACAAACCACTGACAAAACTGAACATGAAAAACACCAAAATCTCCATAACAAAAATGCTTTTTAGTTTTTGACAGACAAGTTGCTGCATTTTCAATAATCTCAGTGAGTTTATATAAGCTGGATGAACTTTAACTATAGCTGTTAAAATCCTTTTAATATTCAAAATAACATGAATAAGTATGATTTTTATGTGTATGGTCTAAAAATCACTCTTCAGGACAAAGCAAGTAAACTGATTCAACCCTCATTGTGTTTGTTGCAAGCGCTAGCGGCGCTGGTTGCAGATTGGTGATGATCTACTGAATAGATCGATTCAATAAACACATATTAACAAGCAAAATGGTTCAAAATTGTCCATTAAATTCATACTTTCAAAGAGAAGAAACAGGAAAATAAAGGGATTTGTTCATTGCAGGTTAGCATCTTATGTTGATAAAACAGAAACAGGCACATAGGAAGTCAAAACCAACCAATCTGACTGTTTTGGTTTTAATTGCCTCCATTTCTCCACCTCCCTGGTTCAGCTTGTCGCTCCTCTCGCTGCATCCTCGCTGAACCTGAGGAGGGGATTCTGGTTCTTTGGAGGGAGTCTGAGGAATGTGGGTGAGAGTTGCTAAGTGAAAGCTGGACTGGCATCTCTGATAATTCACAGCCTCCGTGGGTGTTAGTTTGAGGCCAACACCAAGCAGAACCTTTCACAAGGCAGAGAAAGAAGCTCTGGCAAACAAACGAAGCCGGAGCGACGCTTTAGTAGCATCAGCATATTAGAGTCATCGTCGTGTCGATGTCTGTCATGCCTAAGATGCCTTTGATGTTTCCTGGATTTGAAATGTGTTTTTTTATTGCGGATTTACTGGATAATTTTATCAATGTTTAAAATTTAGAGCAGTACTTTTAGTTTCTTTCTTCTTCCTGTTTTAGGTTTATTTATTAGCAAGCATGCATTCTGTGAAAGTACTAAATTAGGCCTTAAAGATATTGTGTATCCATCATTCCTGGGCAATGTGAAGGCGCAAATAAGGTCCTCTAAGGCAGCACTTAAGGATTTTCCATATTTTGGGCTGTGCAGGGTAAAGAAAATCAATCAGATGAAGTAAAAATAAAGGTAAATCAAACATTATGAAGCAGACATTTAATGTCATTATATTAGTAAGGTTAGAAAATAGCTTGCTTGTGTTGATTTAAAGATTTTTTTTATCTTAATTTTACAAAGCTTACTCCATTAGAACTTGGGTAAGGCAATAACAACAAGAGAGAAAACCTGAAGGATTTTCCAGTTGTTTTAATGTCAAATACTAGAGAAAAATATCCATAAAAAAGATGTTGTTTCTGTGATGGTACAAACTACAATGCAAAGAAACAGTTTAATAACTCAGCTATTATAGTCATGGCAGCCATTTTGGATTTTGGGTTTAGTGAAAAAACGTCAGACTTCGGCAGACCATCCTTCCTTTTTTCCATATTTTCTTTAATTACATTTTTTTCCCGATAAAGCACAAGAAATGGAAACGTTTCATTGCAAAAGTAAAGAATCTTACCAAGTATTTTAGGTCTAGTTGTGCAAATATCTTGGTGCACTTGAAGTAAAACACAACTAACTTTTGTGAAGTAGCTTTTGAGCAAGATATAGGATCTTTTTAAGCAAATAAATCATTGATATTGATTTTAAAAACTAGTGCTATTTCCACTGGCAGATTATTTAATTTGTAACATTTCCCAAGTTATAAATGAAATAATTTCCCACTTTTTAAATCGATGTTAAGGCATTGTTTACTTAACACAATCTTGCTCAAAAGTTATTCGTAAGCTAGTTTTGTTTTATTTGAAGTGTACTACGATGTTTTCACTAGCAATAGACCTAAAATGCTTGGTAAGATTTTGTGTTTTTGCAGTGTTGACAGCCATTGATGTGTTTTCTTTCCTCAGGCAGAATAAGTAACTAAACTAAGGAACACTTTGAAAATCCCTGCACAGTTTCCTGAACTAAGGTAACAGTCTTTTTGACCTCTTTTTCTCCTTCTGACACCTGGTGGGCTGCATGACTGAGAGGCGGCGGGATGAAAGGAGGGGACATGTGACCTTCTGCTGTGCATTAACACAAGGTTAAACGATTATTGGTTTGAGATTGCATCATTTTAGATGAAAATTGAGATTAAACTGGACCAAGATTACCAACAATCATTCACATCCTGCTTTCGGGCAGCAGACTTTAAAGTACTTTAAAGTTATTGGGTTTTCAGGGAAACACCTGGCATTAGTATCGGATTGGAAATCTAAGATAACCCTGTATATTTATTAAACGCTGCGACATAAAGGCAAAACTCAGACAACAGAAACACTAAGGCAGAAACCACTCAATAGTTGTGATGGTAGCATCAGTCATGGAAAATAGCGGTGGGTTTGTCATTCCTTCCGTGACTGTGACCCATTCGTGATGTGAAAATATTGATTATAGCTGCAATAAATAATGGGATTCTGATGCAGCACATTAGGATTCTTTGTCTCCTTAGAAAGAACTGAGCATTTAATTTGTCCCAGCTCTCCCACTCACTCCCCTGGTCTGAAAAGGGGCCGATGGCCTTAAAAGTCCATGTTTATAGACTCACTGTCAGGATTGTGAACTGGCTGATGAAATACATGAGCTCTGTGTTAAATTAATCACAAATGGGGGAGAAAAATTATAAATATATTACTGGAATATTCCATTAGCTCTCTGTCATTTTCACCTGCTTGCACTGCTCCGATATTTTCGCTTCACCAGCACAGATTTAGAAGTAGAAGGTGATGAAAGTTTCAAGTTACTGAAAAGAAAAGAAAGGAAAACATGTACAATTCACAAATGAAGTAAGTATTTTTTCTAATTCTGAGTTTCAGTTGTATTTTTATCATGTTGGCTGTTTTGCTGTGGGAACTGTAAAAGTAGGAGCTATTATTTGAATTCACAAGGGTACTGGTCTCCAGAGTGACTCTTGTTATGTCTTGCTATGAAGCTGGAGTTAAAATTCATAGCTTCTTGGTGCTTCATGAATCAGTTTATCATCGATCAAAGTCAAACCTACAGTGATCATTTTAATAATACTGTGAGAAATTAGACTCAAAAGCTTTATTTTTGTCCATAATTGCCATAATTGATCAAACTGGCAATCTGTTTTTGATGTTAAGTGCACTACCGGGATCACCGCCATTTTAGAATGGCCTAGTCAAAGTTCAAAATAGAATATCAGAGATCCTAAACAAGTTGCTCATGCTCAAATACCCATAAAAGATGTCACTTGATCACAAAGGATTATGCTTGTTTAAATAACAAACCTAATTCTTTGTAATAAGTCGCATCAGTCAAAAAAAAGTGTCATAAAAAAGAAAAAAGCATATATAAGTTACCGGATCAGCCAAATTATATAAAAATTGTGACTTATAATCTGAAAAATACAGTACGTTTGCATGGCTGTTCCATGAAAGATCATTTAAGAGGCCAAAACTTGTAGCAGAAACACTCAAATGCTATTTCGAAGACACGAGAGTTAACAAAAAACAACTTTTATTAATGTAAACTGGATTAGAAACAATCCAAGAAAAAGTACTAGAAAAAATGAGACATGAGGTGTGTAATCACGAACAATAAGCATATTTTAGGAAAAAGAAAAACATTAGCAAAATAAAACAGCTTTAAATGTTTAGGAGAAATAAATATATTCGGATTATTCTGAAATTAAAAGTGGCAGGAAAGAAACACATGAGAAATAAGAGACAACCACACACACACACACACACACACGCATACGCCCCCCTCAGACTGTGTTTGTTGGTTTGGTTGTGCCGTGCAACATCTTTACAGTTCTGGTTATGAAAAGAGCTGATTATTGATTCTGCAATACATCCATACGGCCATGTAGATCGCTTATTGATTAAGCCGGCATATCCTCTCTAAGCTGGCAGAGGCTTTTTGTGACAAAATGCACTTTAATCTACGCTGCAGAGTAGCCAGTATTACTGCTGCTTCTCCTGTCCTGTGGAGTCCACAGCATCTCTTACATAAGGCCATTTTGATATCCAGGGATTAGGGCCTCTCCACAGACCAGCTGGTTGGCCGCTTCCTCCCGGGTCAAACCTGACCTGGGCGAAACGACAACTGCTTTTATTACAGGAAAAAAAAAAAATGTATGCACGATTTGTTCTCATGCTCACAAAGTGATCTTGATGTAGATAACATAAAGCACAGAGGAGGGATTTTAATGGTGGACAGGAGTCAAGATTAATGAGTGTGTTGTTGAAGTGAGCAGGTGTGCTTTGTGCAGGTAGCAGGTAAACGCTACTGAAGAGGTGGAGTGCTGCTGCATAAACACAGGACATGACTGTGTGCTCTGTAAACCCACTCGTCCATGCCCTCTTAAGAAAAGCAAGCAATTACTTTGAGGCTCATGCGCAGGGTGTGACTCCAACGTCGTGGGAAACCATGCTGTTGTATGCTTACTGTCGCTGCAGAAATTTGCATATGGAAATAATAAAACAACCTTTCTGCACACAGAGGCCTCCTCCCGACTGTCCACGCGACCCCACATCCACCTGGAAGCAGGCGCGGCGCTGCAGGTTTTACTTTAGCGCCACGGCTGGTTTTGCTTGAACAGTAAGAGTAAAGTAAACAGTGCTGAGCGCTCTGAGCCATCTGCCTAATGTCGCTGTGGCCCATATCTGCCCCGCTCCCCTCTCATTCACACTCTTCCTACCCTTGTCATCCTTACATTGTGTTTTTCCTTCCTCTACCCGCTTCTTCCTCCGACAGCTGTCGTTCTTCAGTTTTATCTGACTTGTCCATTATGCTGCAGTTCCTTTTTTATAATCCACTTTTTGTTTACTTTCTTTGTAAACTTGTTGATGCATTACCCATCTGTTTCTATTTTTGTTTCTGTTCTACACTGACTATTCTCAGAGGTTTCTAGGAACCTCACCGCAATAAACCCATGCTGTTTACATCCAGGCTCCTTTAAGCATTTGTTATTTGATTCGATATCTTTACCTCCTTTGCTTTTACCTTTGTTCTTAATGTCTGTGGAAGAGAAGAAAACAGAACAGCAGAATATTCACAGCTTAAAGATTTCCAAAGTGAATTTAATAACCTGAAGCAAATATAACTTAATCCATATTTAGTCATGCGAAACATTCCTTTAAAATTAAAAAGAGTAATACGATCTAATCGGTTGTGTGAAAAAATGTTCAGGAACAGATGATTATTCCACAACAGATAATGGCTTCTTTATTTGATGTGAGCTGGTTGAGTCACCTTTTCTCATGTTTATGTAAAGTTTAGTTATGAAGTTGTACACTTTGAGGTTTTATGAATAGGATACAACCAATAACCTTGATGTATTACATTGGGATTTGATGTGGAGTCACAGGTTTGCAACCACAAGTGGCTCTTTGGACCGTCCACTGTTGTTAATGACTCTTAATATGTTGTAAAATGTTAATGTTAATAACACTAAAAATGCCAAAGAATTAACTAACATTTTTGAAAATGGAACCAGGTTTTTGCAGTTTTAGATTTTTTGCACTGAAATTTCACAACAGAATGATCCTAAAAGTATCAATAATATCTTCTAAATCAATGTATTTTAACTGCTTGTGATTTTTCTTTTTTACATAATTTTCCATAAATATCAATATTCAGTACAAAATGTATGCACCTCTTTTTGCAAAAATGTTAGTTTTCCTGTGTTTTAAAGCTTAAGAATAGAAATGAAACAGCGGTTCTTTACAAATGATGATGAAATTATTTATCTATTTTAGTAGCCATTTATTGAAGTTATATGTTGAAACTAAAATGAGTTAAATCCAACGTTTGGAACTGCTGAACAGTGGTATTTTTCCCAGCCTTTCTTAATTCCTCTGGTCTGGACGACTGGATGTTGATGGAACAGACTGTGCTGCAGGTCAAAACAAGAACTTGAAATGTTTCTGATCAGCTATGCTTTTTGTGATGTCATCAGAGACACACAAGGGAGGATAGATTTCATGTTTATTAAATAACATTTTACAGCAAAAATAACAAAACAAATAAAAGTCTGACCACTGACCAGGACGTTCTCCTCAAGCCATTTACAGAAAGTCTTAATAGTAACTTTAAAGTTTAAGTTTTAGCGTTATGGAGTAATATAGAAGAACGTAAACTGTCTTTGTGGTGTGAGCTAGCTGTTTTATATGCTCATCATTGTGTTGTCTAGGTTTATGTGTTGTATCTTACCTTTACAGCTGCAGTTGTCTCCACTATAAAGTACCTCTACCCTTCTGTATTCCCCTTTTCAACCAGTAGATGGCACTGTGACACATTTAGCGCCAGAGCACCTGGTGGTTGTAAGCCTCGTCTTTGCTCCTGTGAGAGTTTAATTCAGGTCATGTTTCTTCTGGGGTCTCAGCCTCTCTGCGTGTCCAGAGCAGTGACGAGCGTCACGTACAGCGTGGAAACAAGAGCTCATCTTTTAAAGGAAGTGGCCCTACGTGGGGTCAGCAGCTATTCCCACGATGCAGACCGAAAGTTTTTATTGTACACTGGAGGTTATCACATTGTCTCTTAATAAAATGCAGGCGCTTGTGAACAGACCGCAGCGTGGAGGCTTCGTATGAATCTGAACAGAAACAGGCCCAGTTTCACCGAGAAATGTAGACATAAATAAAAGAAAGATGCAAGTAAAGGATGTTGTAAATATTCCCTCATGTGATCTGAGAAAATTTAAAGGTACAGAGAGGTACGTAGTTCACATTCTGTGTTTGAATAAAAAAGTTACTAAAATATTTTGTATGTGAAAGATTTTACAGTTATAGAATGCTATTATTACAAAACAATTATCAAACTGTAATGTAATTTGTTGGGATTAAATGTAATTGAACAGCAAATTATGGAGAGTAGAAGGAAAATTATTCGTTAACTTTGTCAGTAACTCCTGAATAAAACTCTTTAGTCACCTTTAAAAGTAATAAAATCTGTTAAGGGGAGAAAAATTAAGAGTAGTCTTTATGGAAGAGTGGCAAGAAGAAGAAGAAGTCATTTTTAATGACTACAATCCAGGCACAGAATAAAGCAAATGTAAGAGAAGAAAATACAAAGCTGAGATCTCTGCTCTATGTAGAAACCTCTATAAAAGGATCAAAACTAACTATTTGTATCACTCTGAGTGTGTATCATGCTGTGGGAGTTTTGTTCTTCAGGTGTGACAGGGAGGCTTTATTAGCAGATGGATGGAGCTAACTAAATGGAAACCTGGCAGAAAAGTAGTTAGATGCTGCATAGACATGAGAAAAGAGTTTGAGGAGAACATTTAGTCCAGCGGTGTCAAACTCGTCTTTGTTTTGGGCCAAATCAAGATCATGAATGCTCTTAAAGGGCCGGTTGTGCCAGAATGTGTTAATAAAAAAATTCTGTTCACAAACTGTTAAATTATCAATGAATTCTTGAAATTAAATAATATTGTTGAATATCTTTTCAGTCCCTCCAGGATTTTGTAATACTTCTTGTGATTTTTGGCAGTAAAAATCAAAGTGTTTTTGGTCCCAAAACACTCTAAAATATTTGCGATATTTGCGTTATGCAACTTTTTATTACTTGCTGCATAGATCATGGACTACAAACTGACATCAGTTAAGGCTGTGGCAGCTGATCAGTACAATTAGGAAAGTTTTTGACAATTTATGACTCCCAATTATGTAATAGTGCAAAAAAGTGTGAGGATTTGTTGAATTTCCACTATAATTCTCAAGAAAGTGGAGGGACTGATTGATACAATTTGGCAATAAACAGATAAAAACTGCATTGATTTGATTCAAAACATAATATTTAAGCAAAATTTGTGTTTAGTTTATAGTAGAGGGCCACATATAAAGCTGTGGCGGGCTGGATTTGGCCTTAAATTTGACACTTGATCTAATCTAAACACAGTGAAAGTTGGAAGGAAATAATCTGTATTTTATGAGTCTGATCCACACCGTGAATGTCCATTTAGTTTACATCACAGATAATTATCCAAAGTGTTCTGGTTTAGATGTTAATAAAGCAATTGAGAAAGCAGACTTTGACTTTTGTACGGCTGAATTTGTTCTGTATCAGTCTTCTGCATTACTCATTTGCATGTGTGTGCACAGAAATCCGGATAACCTGGTTCAGACACCATTTGCATGCAGACTTCCAGGGATTGTATTTCAGTGAAACCTTCCTGGCCAAATAAAGAACAGAATTATAAAATGGGGAAACAACCTAATCAAATGCTGTTTGTTTTTTTATTTATTTATTTTTGATGAAAGCCTATCAGACAAAAACAATCTGCAGTAAGTCTGCATACCTTTCAATAAAAAAAAAAACATCCTTATGTGAGCGCAAACATTGTTTTTGGCAACAAGCAAGTGTGAGATTTAGCTTTCAAGCTGATACAAGGAGTGTGAGAACTGGCACTTATGACTGTATTTGGCATCTCACTGAAAGAAAAAAACATATTTGACACCTCTTCTAAGTATTTTAATCTTCTCAACCTCCCACCAGTTTTACTGTTGTGTATTTTTGCAATCTTAGTCCTGAACTGCAATCAACTTTGATATAACTTAATGTTTAACAGGCGCAGCAAATGGAGAAGCGTAAATACTTTTTCAAGTGATATATTTCATTAATAAGAAGGATAAATGTCATGATGATCAGACAAACTAAAGGGCACCATAATTAGTTAACCCATTTTAACAGTTATTGCAGGCTGCACAGGCTGACAGATGTGTCTGATTACATTTGATCAAATCATAATCGGATCTTACAGGATGTGACTGCTGACTTCCTGCGCAGACTGAAGACAGCTTTAAAGCATCTCTTTTTGCATGGTTTGGTTCTGCAGAGCTTCTGCTAATACTCCAAAAGCAGTTGGACAGTTTTAGGGAGAAAGATTGAATAAATACAGGAAATTTATCATCTATTAAATAACTTGAAACCTGTTAATAATAAACTCTCAAAAGCAGAGCGTATCAAACATCATGAGATCATGTTCTAATATAAAATGAGAATCAGTAAAATCCTATCTCCACTGCTAATTTAAAGCTTGTTTCAATGGCAATATTGCAAATATTTAAACTATATGTTCCTGGAAACAATAATTAATTTGTAAATAAATTTTCTGCTCTCTCCAGGTGAGTGCCAATGTCCTCATCTTCCTGTGCACCAACATCATCGGCATCTGCACTCACTACCCGGCTGAGGTTTCCCAGAGACAAGCGTTTCAGGAGACCAGAGGCTACATCCAGGCCAGGCTCCACCTGCAGAGGGAGAATCAGCAGCAGGTACGACTCCAAGGAGGCGCAGTCTTTCTCAGCAAATTATCAGTTCGAACTGAATAAGATTTCAAATTCAGATCAAAATAGCAAATGTGACAACGAGGAACAAGTCTCCCAGAGGGCATTTTGAGATATTTACAGATTCCTAAAGTGTGCAATCTAAGCTTTTTAATGATGTCAAATGCATAAAAATGAGAAGAACATGGCGAAACCTTGAGGGTTTCCAAACCCAATCAGCTGTCTGGAGGTGTTAAAGGTGACCTATGCTTCCTTGAACAAGTTTGGACAGAGCTGTGGGCGATACAGAACATGTTCATTACATGTTTTGCTCAAAATCATTCCTAGATAGTGAGATTTTCTTGTCTCTTTAAATCCAAATAAATTACTGCTGGTCACGCCCCTAACTCGACGTTTACTCTCACAAAATGGCTGCAAACAGATGAACAATTATACAACCATAAAGCTTTGAAAACCAGAAGTCGAGCCTCCTGCACAACCAACGAGCAAGTAGCAAATTGGTTCTGGATGGTAAGTCAACAACAAAACATGTTGTTCCAGGATCCGTTGTACAGAGTGTACAGCGGTGAAACCATTTGACCAAACCTGCTGGGACTCCACTTGGGTTGCTAGGTAACGGCGCGGGGCTGTTACGATTGTTAAGTCAAATGTGATTTAACAATCAGGAGGTTTTTGAAATGGGTCATTTTTCAGAAACCAAAAAACATTACCTTACTGTCAAAAAGCTTCTGGGTGATTTTTAAGCGCTTGGAATGCTTTTAGATGCATTTGAGACCCAAAAGGAAGCACAAAAACCTGAAAAATGTGACTTTTGCATAATAGGTTTTCTTGAACAAAGGCTGTTTTTAAACCCATCCCCAGCATTGATTGTCAACTAACAACAGGATTTATGACTCTTTGAAGAGAACTAAATCTTCAGAAGCCATTCAACTTTTAGAAACTGTTCAAAAAGATCCATTTTTTAAAATAATTTTTTTAGAAGAAGACATTTCTTAATCTAATATAGTTTTTCTGAGTGACATTCACAAAAACGTAGAACTATATATTTTGAGTAAAATTCAAACTCTGAACCAAATACAAATCTCTGGAAAAAAAAAAAAAAGCTCTTTTAAGTTCAAATATGAACAAAGCTGCCAGTTTGTAAAAACTTGGCAAAGTTTGTTGTTTTATTTTGTTCATGAAAAATAAAAATGGAGCAACAAAGCATATTATCTTTTTGTTCTAAAATTTCATGTTATGGTAAAACAAGCCCTGAATGTCTAAGCCAACGCTAAATAACAACTTTTTACACTTTAAAAGTGTAAATCCTGAATCTGAATCCAGTTTACTTTATATGCATTAACATTGTGTGATCCTTTCTGTAAATTGCAGTAATTTTCACCTACAAAGAGCCAAATTAAATTCTTTAACTTCTAACGGATCTTTGTGATAGATTAAAATCACTTTTTAATCTGAAGACATTCAGAAGCATGCCTTAACATTCTGCGTTCAGACAGTGATGTTGTGAATGATACAATCTGCATTTTCTATATTTGTGTGTGTGTGTATGTTTTCCAGGAACGTCTGTTGCTTTCAGTGTTGCCAAGGCACGTTGCCATGGAGATGAAGGCTGACATCAATGCCAAGAAGGAAGACATGATGTTTCATAAGATCTACATCCAGAAACACGACAACGTCAGGTGGGAAAGCCGGGTTTATTTTTTTTCTGAAAAGTATTCACTTACACCAGCTTGGCAGGAACAGTTTCTGACTGGCGCGGTAAAAAATAAAAATTGCTGTAAGATTTGCTTGCTTGTTCCAAAAAAAAATAAAAAATTCTCCAAATTTTCACCGAGGCTGTTGCTTGTCGGCGCGCACAGAGTCACACACACATGTGCGGGCGCGCTCGCTCGCAGCGTCAGAGGAGGGTAGAGTGGTTTGGCAGAGTGGAGGCTAATTAACACTAGAGAGGGAATACTTAATCACCCGCAGCCAAGATAAGATAATCCCCAAAGACGGAGAGCTTCGGCACACATTCAATTACAGCCCTGAGCTCACACACACTCCCTCTCTCTCACACACACACCGTCACATAGAAGTCCTTGAGCCCACTTTAAGGTCAGACCTCATGCAAAGGCCAGCAGCCCTGCAGATAACTAACTACAACTGTAAGCTAAAAGTTGTGTTGCTTTATAAAAATGCTTTTTTAACTCTGCTTCTCTTTGTCCTTCCTCTGCTTCAGTATTCTGTTTGCAGATATTGAGGGTTTCACCAGCCTGGCGTCCCAATGCACAGCCCAGGAGCTGGTCATGACGCTCAATGAACTCTTTGCCCGATTCGACAAGCTGGCGTCGGTAAGGAGGCAGGCAGACGTTCAGCCGCTAGCTGCTTTGTTTCTACCCTCAAACTTTTCAGGCTGAATAAAGCGGCTCAGTCTTTTTGTTTTGTACAAAAATGAGAAATAATTTTAGTGTCATTTTGTAATTTGAGATTTTTTATCTTTCCAAAACAAAAAGATTTTGTTAGCAACTTCCATAGTTGCTAAGTATTTCAACTATAGAAGGAAGTCGGACCTGCTTTAAGTAATAATGCCACAATATGTGTAATAAAATTGTGCTTTAAAATATAAGAAAACATCATTAAAACTGCATTATGTCATAATAAAATCCTTGAACGCATTTTAAATCATTTTGTCTGACCAAAAGTTCAGTATTTATTGACCAAAGTATCTAGGATCAAGAACATGACTGTTATTAGAAGAATAACAATCATATATATATATATGTATATACATTAGTAATGTAGGTGATGTAAGTAAATCAGTATGACTGAATATAAATAAATAAATGTTAAAAATATTCAACTAAAATAAAACATGTTAGTTGAATTCCAATTTTTCTTCAACCCTAATATGAAAAGCAAATTAATAATTGTGATTTTAATTGTAAATAAAAATAACAAATCTGTCACAACTTTGTTTTATTTTTAAATAATTGTCCTTTTTTTTTTTTTTTAAAGTTATTTCTAAAAACATAATGGGGCCTAAAAGGGGGTTAAAATATTTTTACAGAATGATTATATGTTATGCTTTCTGTTTATTTCTTACCTTTCATAATAACTTTTCCCTTTCTGCTCTCCTCTTTATTCTTTTTGCATCAAACAGAAACACACACAGCGCTGATGAATACCTTGTCATTACGCAGAGGGTCCTAGATTTGATTTCATGTCACAAAAACGTTTCTCTTCTGACGTCATAAACTTCTTGTCCACTGGTCGTCATATGTTGGCAGACCGAACTGTAGCCATGTTTTGTCTCTGTCACCATGGAAACGCTAATTTGTTGATCATGTTAAGTGGAAATAAGTCTGGGCGGCAACACTGGAGGACTTTGCGGTAGTTCCACTCGAAACAAATTTAATAAAATTTGTTTCGAGGAGACAAATATCAGGAAGCGTCTGGTTCGCCATCTGTCAAGCTCTCGCTTTCAGAATCGTTGTTTTAAGAAGAAACAGATTTGAAACTGATTAATCTCTTAACTTTTTTATACTCTGGAAGACAAGTTGCTCATGACGTCTGTCTTTATTCCTTATTTTTCTTGTCTCTTGTTTCTCAGGAGAACCACTGTCTCCGCATCAAAATTTTAGGCGATTGTTACTACTGCGTGTCAGGGCTGCCCGAGCCACGCGCCGACCACGCCCACTGCTGCGTGGAGATGGGCGTCGACATGATCGAAGCCATCTCGTAAGTAGAAAGTGAAATGAAAACAGCGAAGCTGTAATCTGCTTCGCTCGCTGATGTGCCCATGTTTACAGGTTGGTGCGTGAGGTGACTGGGGTCAACGTCAACATGCGCGTCGGCATCCACAGTGGGCGTGTCCACTGCGGCGTGCTGGGACTCAGGAAGTGGCAGTTTGACGTGTGGTCGAATGATGTCACGCTGGCTAATCACATGGAGGCGGGGGGCAAAGCAGGGTGAGGAGAAAATCATATTTACACTTCTTAAATCTGTTTTCATCAATACACTCAACGCTACCCGCCAAATCACCAACAATAAACTACCGTAATTTCCGGACTATAGAGCGCACCTGATTATAAGCCACACCCAGCAAATTTTAAGGGGAAAACTATTTTGTACATGCATAAGCCGCACCTGTCTATAAGCCGCATGTGCCTACATACAGACGGTACACAGAAAGAGTTTTCAAAGTTTTAGTAATATACCTTAGCTTTTTTTTCCAAACAGTGCCTGTGACGCGGCAGTAACACAGCAGCAATACGGTAGTAACATAGCACTAACAGGGCTGGTTAAAAAAACATACCGGTAAAAGTCACTGAGAGCTGTCTTCATCTTCCTCCTGAGCACTGAGACGTGTTAAGTTACATTAAACTTGTGTCTTCCTCTACACATATATTCCCCCTGTCTCACTTACCATTTCTGCTCGAGCGCCCCTGGTGGCCGTTAGAAAAAAATGCATAAATAAGCCTCATCTTTGTATAAGCCGCAGGGTTGAAAGCGTGAGACAAAAGCCGCTGCTTATAGTCCGGAAATTACGGTATATTTTTAGGGACTTTATTGTGTAAATGTTTTTTGTAAAAAAAAAAAAAACAGAATGTCATGAAAATTATTTTGTATCTTTAGTTATAGTGTTTAGTTTCATCTTTGTTACATATTATTATCCAGTGCTACTCCAAAGATTTTTTTTTTTAATTATAACTGTAGAAATATTATTTATATTTGGTCAGGTTAGTAATATTTGTTTTAGTCACATATTTACTGTCTCGCTTGTAAGCAAAGATATTTTTGTGTTGATGGGAAATGGTTTCAGTCATAATCAAACTTCAATTCTAGACTTTTTGGAGGTTGTGTCATTTTTACATACCAGTTTAAAAATGTCAAATAATTAGTGGAACAGATTATTATATAGGTTATCACACACAGGGATGTTAAGTCTTTACTTATGTTAATTATGATGATTTTCTGCTTAAGGCAATATTAGAATCAGACCAATAAAAATTATTTTGAATACAAAAAAAGTACTTTTAATCTGACAAATAAGCCTAATCTAAATGCATATTTTAATTAATTAAAAATTATTTTATGTGCTCTTAAATGATATTTTTGGTAAGTCACTGATGTTCCTATATATTGTTCCTATATAAATATAAAGCAGAATAAAGTAAAGTTCAGTTTAATTAGACTAAAAACAATGTAAAGCAAAATAAAAATATTAAAAAGGGGAGTTGCAGAAAATAAAAGTAAATAAAGTAAAAGATGAGAATAAATCCTACCTTTTTAAATGAAAAAAATAAAATAAAGTGAAATTGAGTCTGATTAGGCAGTAAAAACAAAATAAAGCAGAAAAAAGAGCAAAAAGAAAGGAGAATTAAGCAAAAATAAAATAAAATAAAACTGAAAAATAAAAATAAATTATACCTTTTAAAATGAAAAAATGAAATAATGTAAGACGAATATAAGTAATTTAAATAACAGTAAATAAAACAAGATATTAAAATAACACAAATTAAAGATTAAAAGGGAAGAAAAGATAGTAAAACAGAATAGAAAACAAACTCAAATGTTAAAAAAAGGAAAAGGATGAAAAACAAAGCAAGACAAAAAGAAGTAAAGCTAAATGAAATTAAATGTAAAAAAATTGTCATTTGATTCTACTAGGCGGATCCACATCACCAAGGCCACACTGCAGTACCTGAATGGAGATTATGAAGTGGAGCCAGGCTATGGAGGAGAGAGGAACGCGTATCTAAAGGAAAACAGCATTGAGACGTTCCTGGTTCTGGGCTGCAGCCAGAAACGGGTCAGAGAACAAACACAGACACATTTGATTAGAACAATAAGACCTTTATTTTTTCCTTTCAAGGCTGAGGCAAGACAGAAATGATGTGAGCTTTGTAGATGAATCTGGTCAAAGCCTATTAATCTATTTTAGTCCTTAAAATAGATGAATTTTTTACTTGTTATTTTTGGTTGTTTTAACTGTTTGCTTTGAACACGAAATACCACAAGTGTTTAATTTCTTTCCCACTGACAAACTTGTAAATAAAGCTCTCCAACTGCTTGTCTACTTGTCCAGTCTACCAGAGAGAAGCCAGATACACAAAGTGCCCTTAGTCACTTGTTTTGTCGTTCGCTGTGTGTTGTGTTGCACGAGAACAGTTGGTCAAGCCTTTATGTTGCTTTCTCTGAGCAGAAGGACGAGAAGGCGATGATGGCGAAGATGCAGCGGACGAGGGCCAACTCTAACGAGGGGCTGATGCCGCGCTGGGTGCCCGACAGAACTTTCCCAAGGACCAAAGACTCCAAAGTCTTCAGACAAATGGTGAGGCTGAGAATCCATACGCTGACGAAAAGCGACAGGCTGCAGCTTCTATCCATCATTTTGTCTCCTTTCTTTTGTTTTTTTAGGGGATTGATGAGTCCTCCAGTAAAGACAAGTAAGTCCAAACACTACTTTGTTAGATTTTTTTTGTTGTTGTTTTGCTCCGTTACCTCCCTGTGTTTCTGTTTTTTCCTTATTTAAACTTTATTTTTATATATATTTTTTAGAAACAACAGTAAAACACATTTTGACAGACAAATAAAGTCATCATAACAAACATGTAGTTCACATGTAAGCCTGAGGGAAAACGGGTTGCATCAGATTACACCAGAATCATGATTAGCGGTCCACCGATCGTTTTCTGGCTGATCCGTCGATTACCGATCTTTAAAAAGCCTTTCCTGTTTCCTGATTTTGACCAATACCAATTGTTTTTGTCTGAAATGTTGCTAAAGATAGCAAGAGAGTTGCTTAATTGGCAACAGTTGGGTTACTATTGTTATCTGCAAACGTGCAGACATGATGTGGAGTCAAATGTCTCTCATGGGAGAACAGACGAGGAGTGGTGGATTTTTAAATCTTTGCTGAGGTAGATCAGATCAGGGAGTAAGATTTAAGCACCAGCCAATTACCGATATTCCAAAATTGAGAAAATTGGCACTGATAAATCAGTTAATCCCTTATCATGATTATATCGAGTTTTATCTTTTGAGATTGATGCTGGTCAGTTGAGTCCAAGCAAAACTAGAGTTTATTAAAGGACATCCAGTTTTTCCAGCATTCTTCTCCTTTCTTTGAAGCGTATGTTAGAGAAAGTGTTGCATAACGCAAATTTCCTAGGTTATATTTTTCCCTTCACTAATTATTGTGGGGTTTTTTATTTAGACATTTTTTGTCATAGCTTTTTTTTTTTTACTACTACGGTACTTAGTAACACTCATTCTGTATTTATTTATTTTTCTTATTAAAGCCGAGGTGTTCAGGAGGCCATGAACCCAGAAGATGAGGTGGATGAATTTCTGGGGCGAGCCATCGATGCTCGGAGTATTGACCAGCTCAGAAAAGATCACGTCAAGAAGTTCCTTCTCACCTTCCAGACGTCCAGTCTGGAAAAAAAGGTGCAAAATAACAAAAATGCTTAATTTTTCGTACTTCAAAGTAAGCATGCTCCTTTACAGCAGCATGCTTATATTGTAATATTTAATACAAATATTACAATTTCACTGTTTCAAGATAGTAACCCAACTATTTACCGTAATAACAAAAATAAGCAGCGCTTTATTGGTTTCAGAGGCATGATATTCCAATTTGCTTCTCTGACAAGAATGGAGCCTTCTGACTAGCAGTGTGCAGCAACAGTCTGAGGAGGACTTTAAAGCACTGACAGTGATACCAGTGCCCTCATTGTGTCTACATTAGTAAATATTTTTATACCCCAAAACATTTATTTCCTCTTGTGTTTTTTTTGTTGCAGTATTCCAAGAAAGTTGACGACCGCTTTGGGGGATATGTTGCCTGTACTCTGCTAGTATTCTGCTTCATTTCTTTCATACAGATTGTCGTCTTTCCACAGTGAGTACCTCACATCTCACAGTGTCTGTCTGTTTCATGTTTAGACATTTCAATATTTACTGTTTTTAACAGAATTTCCTGCTTTGATTGTTTCAAATTTTACAGAAGCATCTTTAAAGGTTTCCAAACTAAACTGACATTAGCTGCAATTGTTGATGCTTTAGTTTTGCTTTCACTGAGCTCATTTAATAATAACCAGAGAACTGTGCAGAAAAACTGTTCTGGACTGCAGGGAAGTTATTTGTTCTAACTTTTTTTTTTCTTTGCTGTGTTTATGCAAAGTTTTTTTTCTTTGCTGAGTATAAAGCTAAAAATGTGGAGAAGTAGCACTTATGATACTTTGACGATGTCAGAATGAGTCACAAAAGGATGAATTTACTTGTAAAGTATGTTCACAGTGATACTAAATTTAGCAGTGAAAAATGCCAATTAATTTTATACAGTTGACTTAACACTAAAAATCCACCGTGTTCAGTAGATATGCTCTTTTAACAGATCAGTGAATGACTATTCCCTGCTTTAAATACACTTTGAAACCACGACAATGCATGTATATCTATCTAGTTATCATTGAAAACAATTTAATGACTTACTTTCGTCACAATTTTTCGCGTATGCTTAACAGACAGCTCCTCTGACGGTCGGACTTCTCCGCTCCACCATGATGGACGCCAAAAACATCCATCGTGGTGCACATATGGTGGCCTAAAATCGTTTTTATTTAGTTGATTTCGCAGTAAAAAAAATAAAATAAAATGTCACAAGGTGCTGCGCGGTCGGCTGCACAAACAGACAAGGATGCAAACCAAAACTTGTCATTTTATTGTATAACTTTTAACGAGGAAAGATGGCGGCGGCTACGGCTAGCTGCCATTAATCATAATGACTAGTAGCCCTCGGTGTAACCGCGGATTTGCAGTGAACACTTTTTAAGAGGTAAGAAGATTAACGTTCATATACTTCATAAGTAAGTATGATCAGAAATATATCAAATGTTGCATTATGGCGAAGGGACACGTCTAACCACCAGTAACCATGGAAACAGAGCCCCACCGTCATGTAGCCTAGCATGTAGGGAAAAAAACAACAACTGGTTAGCGTTCTTCTGTACATTTTTACGGAGACGCGGTATATGCCATAGCGACATAAATCAAATGGTGTGAATTCAGGCAAAGTCGGGAATTTGATCAATATGTCAGGAGGGAGGAAGTACCGATCGGTTTCTAAGCTAGCTGTTTCAAGTCGCCGTCTTATGAGCCCCAGCCACGTGTGTTACGCTCAAAGACAAATCAGCCTGACTCGAACAAGAATAAGAAGTCGCGAATAAACTAACAAAAACAACTTCAGTCGTTCAGTTCAGTACTCATTTCTGGTGTCCGTCATGGCGGTTCGAATTAGTGATGTGTCGGTCGCGAACGATCCGGCTCTAAGAGCCGGCTCTTTGAAGTGAACGATTGGAACCGGCTCCACAATGGGAGCCGTTTTAGGATCCTATTTGGGAGCCGGTTTTTTTT
>CAEGAG010175239.1:0-41381 GCA_903067065.1 Brachyrhaphis terrabensis
CAAACTCTGCACTCAAACTCTGCACTTCTGCCACTTTTTAGTTGTATATCTTTTATATATTTATATATTATATATATATTTTAGTTGTATAACTTTTTAAGTTGTATATCTAGTTATTGTACATCTATTTTAATTGCTTAGGATAATTTTAGTTAGACTGTGCCTCTTATTGTTACTTAATGTTAGTAATGCCCTGTCTTGTATCACTGTGAGAGGGCGAGAAACGTCATTTCGATTTCCTTGTATGTCTGGACATGTAAGACGAATTGACAATAAAGTTGAAAAAAAAGTTGAACCTCTTCAGAGTTTAGTTCCTCTAAGTCCAACAGTTTGTTGAGTTTGAATCACTGAAGAAGGAAGGAAGTGCTGCTGTGTTCCAGTCCTGCTCTGCTACGTTCTTATCATCTACGGGATGGAACGACACAAGAAGTTATCGAGCTTTCTGGAAAAACGCCAGCATGTCTCCGTGACAACACGGTGACCTACAACAAGCTTCTAAAAGCAGCCATGAAGGAACAACAGGATGACTTTTAGCGTCAGACAGGATTTCATGGGTTCATCATCTTTCTCCTGGCCAAGGTCGGGGTTGCTGTGGTTAGATCCGGGAGGGAAAACCCAGACAACCGTCTCCCCGGCGACAACATACGACTCATCCCAGAGGGTTTCCACGGTGCCCACAGATGGGAGGCGCCCTGCGGAGAGCATCGGCTGACTCCTGGTGGATCCAGATGAAAGAGCTTTTAGTCCAACTGGAATATTTCAAATGTTACCATTTTCCTGTATCGTCATTACAAAATACTAAACTGCAAATTACTCAAATAAAAATAATTTAAAAAATGCAACATACACTGTAGCTGCGTTTCCAATGACTTTAAAAATTCACAGATTGGAATTCAGAAAAATGTGCTTAATGGAAACAATTCTGAAAAACCTCAAGGTTTTTGATAACGTTTTGCTCTACCATGAGGGGGACTCCCCCCACTAACGACAGAATCATATTTCAATTCAAACAGTTTTTTTAGCACCATGTGAGTCATGTGATCAAACAGGATATCAATACTGACAGAAAAGACGAAGACGACGACAGGAAGTGTCAGGAGGCCGATGGTGTTTTTGACTTATGTCAAACTTATTCACAAAATTGTAACTGGATTTCTTGTTTAAAGGAAACACTGCAATTGCAATTGTGTTTTTTGGACCTTAGCAGAATATTAAAGTTTTGCACACATAATGGAAACGCAGCTACCATCTACTAAAAAAAAGAAGAAACCAGCAGACAGGAGTTGTTGAAAGTCTTTTATTTCACCCAAACATGACATGATTATGGATTTATGCTTCTGTCAGATTAGCCGACACCAGATCAGCGGAAACACTCCGACATTCATTGAGTGTTTTATGATCCCAAACACTTCCGAACGCATCTCTGTGAGGTTCTACAGGAATAACGAGAGCTGCGGGTTCAGTTCCGCTCGAGATTTCAGATCCGAGGAAAGAAAAGCGGGTTGGAGTTGACGGGCGGCGGCTCACACTTGAGTGAGAAGAAGATGAGACGACTGAGACTTAACATGATTCACCCACAGTATCCTCCATTCACACACCTTTAACCTCCCCCTCCCCCGTCTCCACGGTGAGGGTCGGCACGCTCAGCTGCTGATGACGTGCCCCCCCCAGGTCTCATGCTTGCTGCCTGGTTTGAGGTGGGTGATGTTCACCTCCACCGCCTGGATCTTCTCGTGTTTGGGAGGAATGGCGCAGACCTTGTAGGTCACCTCGTCTCCTTCCACTGGGACGTACTCGCCCTCAATGCTGGGAGACAAAACAAAACAAAATGAAAAGCAGAACTTACAAAATAACTCGGGGTTAAGAAATCAATTATGATGATAAGTGAATATCAGCTCCATAACTTCCATTTGCATGATGGTTCGTTTTTCTTGTGTCTTTGTTTAAAGAAATTTCAGTATCCATTTTATTTGTACTTTATTTTGGACATTTAAAATATCTCCCAGTTGGAGTGTTAAATATTAAGCATTATTATTATACAATACATTTATACAACAGTTGTATAACCACTATAGTAAATTGAAATCACTTAAATTTTCCCATTTATCTCATCAGTCTGTCCTTGCAGAAATTCCAGATCACCATTTGATCTTTTAATACCTTTTGCTTTCCTGAAGGTCAGGAAATGAGCCTCAGAAGTAATAAATCAGAGAAATGCAACCGGTTTAAACCAGAAGCTTCCTGCTCAGAGTTAGTTAACTCTGCAGCCTGTCAGCTCATTTTCATCCGTTCTGCTGAAATCAAGTCGTTCCATTAGGTTTCGTCTGAATGTCTTTCTAATTCACGTCCATGGGGGTGGAGGGAGTGTGTGGGGGTGTGTGTTCCTCTGACGTCTGAGGCTGAAAACAAAGGCATCAGGGTGAAGGTGGTCCTCCTACACATTCCTCCCTGCTCTGTGTGTGTGTGTGTGTGTGTGTGTGTGTGTGTTTCTGAGGCAGGATGACAGTGATTCAAACCAAAGCACCTCATCATAGGTGGGGAAGCAGGGCACACACACACACACACTTACTCTGAGATGTGGACGAAGATGTCGTTGCCTCCGTCTGAAGGTGTGATGAAGCCGTGGCCTTTGGAGCGGGAAAAACATTTACACACTCCAGAAAACACGGGGCCCTCTGCTGCCCGGGCGGACCTGCAGGACAAGACAGGAGGGGAGATATGGAGATATTACTGGTTATACATTTATATATGTGTTTTAAATCTTTGTTTATGTCACCTGTGCATCTAATCTGTGGCTTAAAAATCTATTGATGTCGTTTGTTGCAATGGTTCAAATACATGATTAAATTCCACATTATTAGGACATTAAAGTGATTGAAAATTACTTTAGATTCAAATAAAAGTGTTGCAATTTCAGTAAGAACTGAAGTTTTGTCTTTAAATGTCAGGAAATATAATCCAAAGAGACTTTATTTACAAAAAAAAAGAAGGAAAACCTGGATGTTTTAAGAAGTCAAACTATCCAGGTTTCTTCAGAGACAGCTGAAGGCAGGAAGAATCTCCTGTAGCAGTCTGTATTACAGTGGACCTGAAGGTACCTCTGACTATATCAGCTTGTTCAGATTCAAAACATAAATAAATAAATCTTGGTAATTGATTGTGGCACGCTGCCACACCTTCAGGATGAAGGTCTTTCGTAAAAATACAAATTAAAATAACGTACAGTATATTACATGCAGCCTTTGTTTGTACACTTATACTAGCAAAAATTAGAGTGTGAAATTAAGTATCATGAAATGTTAAAATGTACTTTATTTTTGAAAAACCAACACTGCTGGGTCCAGCCCATGAAGCTGGTTACTGCGCGCTGCACTGCTTTGAGAAGCAAAACCAGAGACGACAGTCAGAAGTAGAGGAAACGAAAAGGTAAAAGAAAAGTACATAAGGAAGATTAAGTTGAATGTTAATGTATGTTGCATCTGAACAACAGTAACATA
Source organism: Brachyrhaphis terrabensis (assembly GCA_903067065.1). Taxonomy (NCBI): domain Eukaryota; kingdom Metazoa; phylum Chordata; class Actinopteri; order Cyprinodontiformes; family Poeciliidae; genus Brachyrhaphis; species Brachyrhaphis terrabensis. Next base: position 3,498 of record CAEGAG010175239.1, read on the forward strand.
GTTTGGACTTTGTGCAGAAACGTTTTGACGGCTCCCTGATTATCAGGGAGTTCCATTCTAATGATCAGCATCATTTTGTTGCTGTCAAGAAACTAAAGTAAATGTTTCACACTGAACCTCCACATGACTGATACATGTACTGTCTGGATAGTACCAATAACTTTATATTTGTGTGTGCGTGTGTGGGGGTGTGTGTGTGTGCGTGTGTGTGGGGGTGTGTGTGTGTGTGTGTGTGTGTGAGAGTCCTCACGCTGAGCAGGTCCTGTTCCTGCGTGTGGGCAGAGGGCTGGGGATGAGGAAGTCTCTCATTGGGGAAGACGAGCGTTCTCTGAGCCTGTTGGTTGGAAGATGCAGAGACTCTGAAAATGAACGAAAAGGTTTTACATGAATAAATGATAACTAAAACTTCAACACGGGGTCAATTTTTTTTCAAAGTAAAGTTTATCAAACAGGAAAGTAAATTAGTGCTTTAGAATTTACCAGGAAAAATTAAAAATGAAGCAAAGTATGCTAAATGTTTTCAGAGTTAGCATAAGGGCTAAAATGCTAATCCAAAAAATTTGTACCATTATTAGCACATTAAGCATGCTCCAATACACACATGAACCAAATGAACAAAACAATAAAAAACAAATTTTTTACCTGGTGAAGTTGGGGATTTTGGGGAGATCAGCGGAGGGGTCACAGGTCGAGACTCCTGGATGGGCGTGGCTTCAGAAGACATGTTGGAAGAGTCGGCGTCACGGGGTCAGGAGGTCACGGAGCAGCACTCTAAAGATGGAGGACAGGAGGATGGCTTCAGAGGAGCGACATGGAGACACATCGAACCCACAGAGACGTCACACACAGCCTGACAGAAACATTTCACCTTCTTCCATCCCTGGGGGCAAATAAACTCTAACCCTGAAGTAGTGGCTGACTGGGAAAATGGTCGCACAACTCGTAACCATAGCAACAATAATTTGCAAGCACTTTGATGTCACTGTGACCTGACAGAGGAGGGAGACCAGACCCCTTCATCCAACTCTCCTCTAATTGGTTGACAAACAGTCGCTGAGGTTTGATTGGTCAATTATGTAAGAGCTGCCTTTTTATTATTAAAAAGGCAGCTTAGAGTCCTTTACTGGCCACTAAACCAGCTGAATAAAGGACTCTAATTACCTCAGATCCAGCATCAGCTAGCTTCTATAGCTGAGTTTGAGTTGCAGTGAAATCTGATCCAACAGAAAGCAGAAAGATTCAGCGCTCTGGAAATGTGTGCATATCTACGACTATATCACAAATTTATTCTTATTGGACAAAACGCAATGTTAGTATTACAAAAATCTGCATGGCTTCTCAATTCGATTTGCAGGGTTTCACCAATTCAAATTTAAGACTATTTAAGACCACCATGAATAGAATTTAAGACTGATAAAACAGAAATTCACAGCAGGAAGTTGCATATTTTTGCGATGTTCTCTACCACCTCGGCCCCCGAAGTGCTGAGCTTTTTTGCACAGAGTGCACCTAGCGTCATATGAGTTGGTAAGAGGATAGCTGCCAGTAAGCTAATTAGCAAGGGTATATTAGCTGCTAGTTAGCCTCAACCGCCCAAAGTAAAAAAAAAACAAAAAAACCCCAACTTTTTTTCTGTCTGATCAAACGGAACTGATGGACATAAAGCTAGTGTGTGTGTGTGGGGGTGTGTGTGTGTGTTCTGTCGGACATCGTGGCACACACATGAAGACACACGGGAAATGCCCAACTTCCACAGAAACAAATCAAAGACACCAATAAATGATTGATGATTAATTGATATGCTAAGTAAAGCATCACGCCTCCATGTTTACAGCTTCTTAGAAGAAGACCTGCGAGTCCAAACATGAGAACGGTTCCTTCCAGTTGTCTGAACACACTTTGCAGGAACAGAGAGCAGAGTGATTCTGTCCTCTGATTGGACTAAACTCAATAAACATTGAGTTAATGCGATTTCTCCCTCTCTGGACATCATGCTTCATTTATCTTTACCACTTCGCAGAACAACAGTCTCAGTGTCTCCCACAGCCAGCTGTCATGGGACACAATTCAAGTACACCAGCACAGCCTCTGCTGGTGGAGTCCATGTCCAATAATTAATGTTTCATCAGTTATTGGAACCATCAGCATGTTTTTGTGCCCACAGCTTGCAAAAAAGCAGATTATTGTCTGTGAGTGTTAATCTATTGATCCAATCGAGTTGGGTTTTCCCTAACAATGGATGTTTTTCAACCTGTGTTGGCTGTGTGACCTTATCTTTACTGAAACGACTTTTTTAAAAAAAAAAACGTTTATTGGCAATTATGTACAATAATGTAAATTCTGACTAAAATTATTGGAGGGAAATAAAAGGCAACCATTTAAAATGTTGAAGTTTCACGGTACTGTCAAGGTCAAGTCATCTCTATTTTAGGGCTGAATTAATCGTGATTACTGTAATTGTTTATTGAAATGACAGTCAACTGATTTAATAACTGATTAATCATTAACTCGAGTATTCACTCAAAAAAAAAACAAAAAAAAACGTAACTTACTGAAAAGCCCCCAACATATTCAGAGTTTTAATTACACCAAAACTGTACAAAATGTCTCTATTTCACCTTTAATGTCTGTAAATGTTTTAGCCAAAACCCATCAATTTGAAACAAAAATAATCTACAACTATAACGATACAGTATGTTGGATGATAAATTGTCCCAGAAGTTATTGTGATAAATTATTGTTTTGAGGCCATTTTCAAGCAATGTGACGGATACGGCAAAATAACACAAGAACACATCCTCAAAGAACAACCTTTAAATTATAATGAACATTTAACACTGGACTGGAAGACATTTTAAATACCCAAAATACACAAACAAAACAACAGAAACAACGAATAAAATTAATAATCAAGTCTCTTCAAACAAAACTGTCCTTCAAAAAAAGGGCAGATTGACCAAAACACCAAACTGAAGAACTTAGTCGTTCAGTTTTTGGTAGAAAGAGAGAAAAGAGAAAAATGATAAATCATGCAAATTGAAATTATTGAGCTCATTTTAATTTATTGTACGACTAATTGATTTATTGTGACAAACTCAATGTCTTGAGTAACCTTACCAACCAGCTGGTAGTTTTACAAGCAGCTCATCTTTAAAGTGGAAGGTAAAATTAGAGCTGATTGAAAGATTCGTTTAAACAAATGAGATGATCTCATAAATAAAACCAACATCTTTTGCCCATATTCTCAACCCTAACATATTTTTTTTATTACTTGAATTAATAAAGCACTTATCTTGTGAGTCATGCTAATAGTACTATTACTAGAGATGCACCAATCAGAGCTTAAAGGCTAGTTTTGAATCTGGTTTTTTTTTCCTGAGCTGCTGATTTTGGGTTTAGTCATTTCAGATGTTTCTGTCAGAACCAAGATAAGAACATTTACAACTGTTCATTCTCAGCTTTCTGCCTTTGTGGTCCTTTTCTTAGAAGCAGAGATGATGTCTCAGAGTGAGTAGAAGAGATAAAAAGGTTTTTACTATTTAAAACAAAATAACAGAAACAATCGTCTTCAGCAGTTATTAGTGATTACCTGAGATTTACAAAAGCCAGCCAACATTTCCATGTTCAAAATGTTCAGCCTTCCTGTTCTCTGCTGAAGTTCGCTCTCTCCAGCAGGCTAAATTAATGTCTGACAGGAGCTACATTTTTGGTCTCCTACCCAGGAAGCTATTGGCCAGGGTCAATAAAGCCAAAGACTGTCAATGACTCAGTGCCTCTCGAGTTGGAAAAAAATAAATAAATTGCACTGGAACAGAAAGAATCATTTGATTTGTAATAACTCCTTCCGCTTTGTATTCAGTACTTTGTCAGGCAGACGCAACAAAACACCGCTCTCTTTGTTTTTCTCCTCCACTCACACAGAAGTTTCCATGCTGGTTCTCTATGGACTCCCCGTCACCTAATGACCCCGCTGACGAAGCACATACCGGTCCACCAGGGCGCAGCCAGCATGCAAACACCCGTTTATTCAAACGCCACACATCGGCTCTGTGGGGTCAAACACACACCACTCTGCAGAATAACACGAGTGTGGAGAAACGGCAGACCAGAGAGGCGCGATAAGCAAACACCTGATCGGTTTGTACATGTGTTCAGCTGCGTCTCTGGTTACTCAGACACAAGCGCTCATATTTCAGCAGGAAGTAATATTAGCTTTCTACATTAGCGATTATTTTGCATGCATATTACTCAGATAATTCCTAACAAAGAGCGGTCCCTAACTGTATTCAGTGATGGTAGATGCAGTATTGGAGAGAGCGTTTTGCTGTGACAGTTAAAGGGGCGTTATCGTGTAAAATTGAATGAGCCTAACATTCAGACTAGCCAGCAGCAATTAGCAAATACCTGGTGGAACTGCTCATCTGCTGAGCTCATTATGGGAGCAGCTTCTCAGAGCAGGTAAAAACATTGTTAAAGGGTTGATAGAGGAGCCATGTTGTGATGACTTCCTGAAGGCAGAGCCTCAGAAGGAGCAGGATCTTTCCAACTCCTGCTCTTTCAAGGAGTTAAATAAGGAAGTCAAATTTCTTCTAAGTCATAATTGATACATGCAGCATTTTTATGACAAGGTAACAGTTAATGCTATAAAATTTAACAATCATTTTATAGCCCAATAAAATGATTGTGCTATTATATAATCCTACTCCTTTAAATATCTATAAGTTGGGATGTTGCATCCATAGAGTTCTGTATAGGATGAAAGCCCTGATTTGTAAATATATCACATTTAAAGATGCTATAAAGTGTATAATTTGCATCACCTTCTCAGAGTTGGGGGAAAGTTTTTACACCACTTGTTTCATAGGATTCAAGTAATCAGTGGTAGGTAAGAACAAAGGTTTTTCTTACACTTCCTGCTTTATCTCTGTAGGATGGCTGCTAATGGTTTTTGTGTTTTGAAATATATACTTTTAGCTTACTAAAAGTTTGGAGAGTTCAGCATCCAGAATGTGATTGGGGAGTTAAAAGTTCAATGCAATGTAATGTTAAAGTGCAATGTTGCACATTGCACTTTAAAGCAACAGTGTTGTCATGCGTATCCGTGGTAACTATGTTAACTTGGGTATCAGAGCTGACTGTTCAGTTGTTAATCTTTGGAACATTGTTTAGTTTCCCCGTCAGTGAAATGGCTAAAATATGTATTTTTGCTAAACTTATCAGACAGTTGAGTGATGAATGGGAGGAAGTCGTTCCTCCTCCCATCCTGCTGGATGAGGCAGGAAATCCAAACTAGACAAGTTTGGAGAGTAAGTTTGTAACTGTGTGAGGACATAAACACACAGCCTGAAGACAAAAAAACACAGCACACAGCAATATCCGGCCTCTAAGAAATTAATTTGTGTCATTCAGAAAAGATTTCAGGTCGAGTCCGAGACATTTTGCAGACTCAATTAACTGATTTGTGAAAGAAGTTAATATGGATGTTTGAAGCATTGCCCTTTAAGGCAGGTAAGAAAAATAAATTACAGGAAAGCAAGATATTACACGTCACAAATATTAAACAAGGGGGAGGGACAAACATGTAGATGTGTCAGTTATACAGAGAGCTACGACATGCTGTAACTTTATCTGATGAAATAACATTTTACAATTCTTTTATGAGTTGTAAGCTGTTTTATCTTTGTGTAAAGCTCTTACTTTCAGGTAAGAAAGCAGTTAGGTCATGCATGCAGTGTAGTGTTGACAGTGCTGGCTAATAAAGAATGCTTTAAAGCACTGGGAGAATACCATGACTGTCGGCCATTTAGCCACTACTGATGCTAAAGCTAGCAATACCGTTTGTAGCTTAATGATGGGGCTGGTGCTAAATAAAAATGGAAGCATAGAAAACGTACATTTCCATTCACATAGAAACGTACATCTAAAAACGAAAACCTAAAAACATTTGAAGTGAAAAACAAATCTTGCAGATTTGAAGTGATTTTTTTCTTGTTTTATCTGCAGATCTTGTCACTTCACCTTCAGCTTTATCTAAAATCTGCATTGACATTTAGCATGGGGGAGTTTTGCTTTCCTGCTGACAGGCAGATGAAAGGATGCCAGGTTTATGTCGCATGATAACCACAAACACTACAGATCACCTGAAGACCAAAGAGTCTCATCAGAAATGGTCCCAATCGATTACCTGCCATCTTGTGCTTTTTAAATCAAAACAGGGATGAATAGAATAAAAATATTTTCATCACAACTTGATCAAAAGATGTAACTACTTCAGATAAGTGAAAAACCTGAAACTAAGAAACAATGTTTCAAGGTAAACATAACAAAAACGAGAATATCTGCATTCACATTTTCAGTATTTCCCCCCATCCTGTGAGCATTGGAGCCTTTGTAGCAGATGTTAGGTCTGTTATAGTGCTGCCTTTGTGAGGCAGTAGCTGAAATGAATGGATGAAGTGAACCGGGAACATGAGCAGCTCCGGGCAGTCCACTGAAAACCTTGAATACGCTGACCGACATCGGGGGCATCGTGCAAACGCAGCCTGCATTTTCTACAGGGTCTCCTGTGAATATGGATGTAAGTGTGTGTGAGTGTTTGTGTGCACAAGGCCAAATGAGATGTGCCTGTGTGACAGCAAACAATGATCCTGATCTGACAATTTCATGACTCATCCCAGCAAAGTGCGTCAGTGCAGCATCTCTGTAGCTGAGAGTCAGTCTGACTGCAGCAGCAGGAGCAGTCTCCTGGTCTGGACCTCACCTCAGTCTGCATTTAAACATACAGAGCATGAGCTAGCTGTCAAGGTTAGCACTTGGACTAAAGCTATGTTGCACCTCCTAATACCCTTATATTGTTTTTATTTATTTTTGCAATTACACTTAAATACATAAAGTACAGAGACCCTAGAGGGACACTGAAAGTACAAATAAACTCATATTTTTATTCTTTTCCTTCAATCAGACCCTTTGATAAAGCAACTGACCTCTAAAGCTAATAACTGGTTGAGTCACCGTTGGCAGCAACAAACAGCATCAAGTGCTTGTGATGTTCAGATCATTATTCATTGTTGTTGGAGATTGAGGTCACTGAACTGAAGGTCCAGAAGACAGATTTCATCATTATGGCAACCCATCCAGGTCCTCGAGAAGCGCAGCAACCCCAGATCAACCTCCCGTACTCGTTGTGTTCGACTGTTGGTACTGACTGCAAGAGCTTCCAAAAAGTTCCACTTTGTCTCATCAGTGGACAGAATATTTCCCTAACGGTGGACAGCTTTTTCGATTATACATGAATTCCTCACTTGAAAACTGATTTCGTATTTGCTCAGATTGAATTTGCCCTCTAACAAATAGAGGGACTTTGGGGGTTCTTTCTCGAGGATCAGCATCTATTCTCTTCACTGATAGCAATGAAGACAGTGAAAGTGAGACTGCGTCAAGCTGTCGGTCACTGCAGCTCAGACACAGAGCAGAGCTGGTAATTATGCCAGCAACGAGTCAAGCAAAACCATCATTCCACTTGCTTTCCTGTTACCTCATTTCTGCATCTACGCCACAGAAACGTTATGGTGGCTCTGCAGCAGAACACATTTGATTGTAGTTTCCTCTTCCAAACACTTTCATAATGACAGTTAAAATTAATAGAAAGAACCGGAGGATTGCTGTTGATTAAACTCTGAGGTGATAACAGAACAGTGAGTTGAGTTACTCAGACTCATTTCTTACCAACAACACGACTATGATTATGTTGACTTCACGATGCTGCTTTTGTGTTTCTAAGACAGTAGCTGTACTTGCATTACAGAAGTACGCAAAACTTTGTCAACATTGTGTTAAATGCTCAATAAAATTTAAAGTTTATTAATCTTTGACAATGTGTTCTTACATTATTATGCCTTTACAATTATATTGCTTGAAAATTGTCTCAAGACAACAATATTATCGCTCATCACAATAACGTGTGGGACGATTTATCGTCCAGTAAAGTTTACTGTGACAGGCCCGGTTTCCACTGCAGCTTTGCGAAATAAAACAATTTTCATACGGCCAAAAAAAGAAACGCATCTCGTTTTAGCAACTAAACTTTTTATTAAAAAAAACAAACGTTTTTCCAAAACTGCCGTGTTTCCATTAAGCAATTTTACTTTCGAAATGTCAGATTGTGCAAATGCATGGTCAATGGAAATGAATATACAGAGACACCACTGAGCCTTCATCAGGGATGTTTTCCTCACACACAAAAAGCAACCGATACCTGCGGAGAGCTTTTGTGGTTGGGTTTCAATCGCTGATTTTAACACGCCGACTGCAAACACAAAAACCAAGAGCTACACAAAACACATCTCAGTTCTACTTCCATACATTGAAAATTTAGCGCCAAAGAATTACAGCACATTTCTTGGAAAAGATATATTTTACCTCTACTTTTAAATAATGACCTATTTAATATTTGAGAGAGAAAAGATTTAGTTTTGTGTGTTTTGGTTTATTTATTGAGGCAGGAACCTTCCTGGGCTCTTCTGAGCACCAGGTTTTACGTCAGAAACAAACTTTCACAGTGTTTGAAAACGTCAAAGATTTCACATTAGTTTGTAGGTCAAGTCAGGTCTTAGTTAACCCTTTGCTCCAGAAGTTATTCTATGAAGCTAATCCTGGCTGGTAGTAATAAAAATTATTTTAAAAAATACACTTAAGTTTGTGGTTTTAATGTAACAAGTTCTGAAAAACAAATATGTTTGCAAAATATCACAAACGTCTGAGTAGATTTCAGTTTCAACAATGCAATATAACCTTGTATTTCCCCTGTTTTTTATGTGTGTGTGGGCGTGTGTGTGTGTGTGTGTGTTACCATCAACACACTAATGTTTACAGATTTCTAACCTGCATGCTAATACACTAAGTCTACAGGCAGCTTCACTATTAAACTACATTATTCACAAATCTATAATGACTTCCTCAACTTTATTAATAAAATGCTTCATTTCTCATTGAGATTAATAAGCTATTTTTTAACTGAATAAACCTGGTGTTATATTCACATGCCGTCTCTTTAAAAGGAAAGCAAAAAACAAACTGAAAACACTTTTATGCAACACTGCTGGTGGCACTTTGCAAAGCGTTACTTTGTTTCATGTGGCAATAGAGATGCCTCCAACCGGCTGGGTCACATTTGACTCACATCGGTGGAATTTGTCCCCTTGTACAAACACCAGGAAACGACGATTTGGAAACGTTCATGTTGCAGACAGACACTTTGCTGGTGCAGGAGTTTGAGAGGTTAATAAAACAAACATGAGCTTCTATACCAGAACTCCATTAATCTTCCTGTCAGGCCTTTATATGGCCCCACAAAGCATACACATTTTATTACCTGTCGATTGGTTTCAGCCTCCTGCGAGAAAAACGTCTTCAACACGGTGTAATTATAAACACAGTGGTACAACAGCAAATAGTAGAACAATAAAAAAAAGAAGGCAAAAATATTTAGACTGCTTTTTATTATTTCTATTCAAAATCTACAAAAAAATGCCCTACTGTATTGTCATATTTCATTTACCCACTAAAACTAATTTTAAAATTAAATAAAGATATGATGAGTTTTTTAAATCATGGCCATATGTGAAAAATACTTCAATGGAGGTCTGGAAAAAATTGTTGGTACACTTTGAAATGTGGAGGGAAAAAATCTATTGAAAGGGACGGGAATATCAAATACAACGAAGAAAAAAAGCCTGGGTATTATCATAATTTTTTACAATTTTTAGCACTGTCGATTTAAATTTTCATATCTTGTGGCCCTATTTAAGAGTTCAATTTATCTTTTACTACTGTAGCATAATCGTGTACAAAATAAAGCAAAAATAAACCTTTGAATTGAGTATATTTATTTCTGATCAGAGATTCTAGGAACTTGTAATTGATAATCAACGACTTCCTGTTTCACTTGGAAATAAATCTAAAGTGACACAGGCCGACCCAGGACCCATATTAACCACAAATACTTAAGATACCCTCTAAAAGTTAAACTGCCAATTTTAATAGTTAAACCACATAACATATCTTACTATGAACTAATACACACAGTAGAAACCATATTAGCATTAGAAGCTAACACCCATGCTCTTCCTTATCTCTATTCTTGGGTGTACAGTTAATCAGCACCCTGGGAAAATGAATGGGATGCCTGGATTGGTTGCTTTGCAAATGCCAGCATGTTAAGTACCACCGAATTCAGCTTCTCAAACTGAGTTATTTTCAAGATATGCTCTAAGGAATAAACCCAAAAAGGTCCATTTTACATAGATTATTTGGAGCAACGTTCCAAAGAAAATTCCACAAATTCTGAGCCACAGACAGGTGGGAGTCCACTGTCATAAATATGACTTTTTTGCAAATCCAAAATTCAATGGTAAAGAACTGTAGCAACAGGGTAAACTTGCGATCATCAAGTCTAAATAAAAACCCTTTGGGTGCAATTATCATGCCATCAGGTTGTTTTGACAGTGATGCCAGTAAAGAGCCTTCTCTGTTCCACCGTCACAAATTGCTAAACTCTTCTGGGATTTTAACTAACACTTTGGTCTGCAAAGTGTAACAAAACCCATGCAGTTTGTGGAGCAAAAGAATAATCTGATGGGGACTAAGACTGATCTTTTTTAATCAAGATTGGCTTAGCAAAAGGAAAACAAAATGGCTGTGGGAAAGTATGGTGGACGACCTGTGTCCACACTGATTAAATCCAACAATAGCTTTCCATAATTACCCATCATCACTGCCTGGATAAAATAAAATTACAGAATAAAAAATGTCACCAGCTGAATTTAACTGAGCTTCTTGTTGGATAGTTACTGCTGTGTCCCACTTGGCAACAAGTCATTTAACCCCAGCTGGTGCAATGAGTAGCTTCTCATTTCTTAAACAACTATGTGGGAATACAACTTTCAAATGATAACCTCACTGAGTTTGTAAATCACACGCCAGTCTAATATTTGTGTTCTAGAGGACGACAAAACTGGAGGCTTCTAAAACTCCCATTTCTGAGCTCCAACGCAGTAGTCATCCTCAAACAACATATCTGACATTTCTAACATAAGTACGGAAGGATTCATATCTCCATCTTATACTTTTTTACTCGTTTTACCATGAGCAAGCGTGAAGTAGGGTCAGAAAAATTTACTCTTTTCAGCTACTCCTGAGATAATTATGGCTAAGTTTTTAAATGGTGAGTGACAGCATGTTTCTGTCATTTATTTAAAGCAGAATTGGATTTTCTACGGTGTGAACCACAGCCCACTGGCTCCTGTTTTCTTGGTATTTCGCCCCCAACCCCACCTTCAAAGGAAATGACCGCCTGCACGCGCCAGGAAAACCCAGCAGAGTTTATGGAGGTTTGTCCCTTCAAACGTCAGTCCGAAGTCACAGGAGAACGAAAGCAAACCTCTACAGCTACAAAGTTCTGCACTCAAAAACCGAGCCAAGACTTTTCCTGACCCGAACTCAGACTGAAACTGAGCAGCTATTGTTAGTCATCTGGTACCGCGGGGTTCACCAGAGTTTGAGCTTGTCAAGTGTTTTAATGGCATCACTCACCTTGGTTCCTTCAAGTTGAGAAGTGACAGTTGGTTCTGAAGACAGCGTCCAAAAAGAGCCCGGTTCTGGTTAAATGATGTGGTTTAATGTTGTCCCTCTGCTGCACAAAGAGTGGAAGAGATGAGGTTCATCCTCGAGCAGCCGAGCACCGTAAATACTCGCTCTGCTGCGCTCCTCTCCCTCTCTTCTTTTCTGAATGGGCGTAACTTCTCTGTAGGGGGCGGGGGGCGACGTCATGAGTTACCGTAACAACCGGTGAAGATGGGGGGAAACACACTCCCCCGTAAGTATCAGATACAAAGCGCAAAGCAAATGCTGAAATAAAAATTCTTTCAGCTCGAATGGTTCTTTTAATATGTTATCATTACTGGCTGTGTTAATGTTAATATTTATATGACTATTCAATGTATGTTTGTAATATGTTTTTTTCTTACAAATTCTTAAAAATGCACCTCTCCACAGAGAACACTGCATCGTACTCAAAAATACCCTTTTTACTTTTACACAACCACAAACTTTTATAGACATACACCAACCCAATATTAATATCTGTATCGGTTCTGATATTGAAAAAAAAAAAAATCTTGTTCGGGTGACAATGTGCCCGATCCATAATCTATTTGGTTAAATTCTATGCTTTGTACTCTGAGCGACTTCATGTCTTATTTTATGTTCTATTTACAATTCTTAATAAAATTTTCTGAATCATTTGGAAGAAGGTTTCACATTGGTTGTTACACTCCTAATTGCACTGACTGATCAAATTCAAGTTGTGTTGTTTTTACATGTTTGACCAAGCTTTTAGTCAACTCAGCAATGTTTTTCTGTATCAGATCAGTAATGGCTGCTACTAAAGCTCAGATATTGGTATCGGTATAGAAAGTGAATAAAGTGGATTGTCGCATCCAGAAACATATTTTTTGTCCCCCAAATCTTTTATGTTACACCTTGACCAGTTTGCGTGTTTAAAAATAGAACATTTTACATATTCTTTGCAAAAGGCCCAATCAAATTTAATCACAGTAATTTTTCACCATACCATTTTGTATGAGGGACAAAAAGGTTTCATTTTGGTCCCATCAGACCAGAAAGCCTTCTTCCACATGTTAGTGGTGCCCTCTACATGGCTTGTGGCAAACTGCAAACAAGACTTTCTATCCTCCTTGCCATTCTTCCACAATGGTTATGTTTCTGGTGCTAATAGTTGTCCAGTTTTGTCTGCAAGAATCAGTAAGGTGTTTGAAAGTCTTCACATTGAAGTACTTTTTGTGTGGTACGTCATCAAAAGTAGAAGACATGGCCCTCAGAAACAACTCTGAGCTTGGATCAATACAAGCTGGAATTCAAATGAACATACTTTTGATGTTTTTTTTTCTGTTTTGAAGTAAACATACAGGAAAAGAGTAGAGCAGAGAGGAAATTGTTTTTTACCAGTGTTGTTTTCAAGGTGCGCTCTGTTGTTGTGGAGCTGAGATGTGTTTGCTTCCCATTGGTCCAACAAATAAGAAAAGTCTTGTGATAGATTGGCAGGATGCAATAAAGGAGCAAAGTGCATTTAAAAACTGGCCCGCCGCCAAACAGCTTTTTAATGTCACATTCAGTTGAATCCTAGCCGATTTTTGCTTGGAGTCGGTCGACGCTTGTTTTCTATTAATCCACCCAGTTTTTGAAAAAATAACATAAAATAAATCCACCACAGAGTCTCAGTGGGTAGATTTTGGCTATTAGCCCAAATACTCAGCGCTCTGATCTTTGTTACTTTCTTATAGTGAAAGTTTTATGACACACTTTTCCACCAGGCTGGGGAGAAAAAACATTCCTGGAAAGAACCATGAGTCAGCCCAGGATCAGAGGCAACTCCTCTCACAGATTGTATCAGAATTTGGAATAATACGGGATTTTTCCAGAAAAACAAAAGCATTCAGAGCATTTTGCTTTTTCGATATTTTGTAATGTTCTAGCCTGAATCCAAACTGCATTGGAATCTCTTTCATCAAAATTCTAGCTCATTATATGACACTGTGGGACAAAGGTTTTTGAGTGTTTTGCAAATGTGTTTTTCAGCCACAATCAAGTAACTATGTTGCCTTCAACACAGTTTATGATGGTAAAATTATAACATGATATAAAGCTCAAAAAGGTCAATTTTACGTTAACACCGCCCCTTTAAAAAGACAAAAGTATTCACTTTGTTGGTCCAGCCTCAAGTCTTTTTCCATCATGTAGCCAGCATGGCTCACCTATCTTCAGTCATTTTGGTCCATTCCTCTCCTGCTCCATCAGGTTGGAAGGAAACCTCTGTCAGCCATTTTGAGATATCTCCAGATTATTCAATCAGATTTAAGTCTGGACTCCGGCTCGGCCACTCCAGGATGTTCACAGAGTGGTTCTGAATGTCATGTCAAAAATAACAGCATTTAAATAACAGGAAACAGTAACAAAAAAAACAGGAAACCAAGACGTTGAAATAACTGAAATGAAACAGATTTATTGCATAAACAATGTCTGCAAAGAACTTGCATCACCTTCCACAGGGCAGGGAAAGTGAGAAATGTTAAGGTTTCCACAAAGAACTTTCATTTGTCCACGCTGTCTGTCACCCACACCTCAACTCAGTACTATGTCAAGTAAAAAAAAAAAATCAATCTATTATTTGCTCAGTGGCTGATCCATTAGCTCCTGGGTGTAAAAATCCCTCTCAACTCCAGCAGAACAGAATGAAACTGAGAAACTGCAGCGTTGCTTCCTGATGTCACTGTTAGCATTTGGCACTTACATGTGCTCCATTTGAACCCGCGAGTCGAGATCGAAAAAACAATAATAAAAAAACCCCCTGTGAAAATAGAAACAGAAATTTGGAGGGTGAAAATTTCTCTCCGAACCAAACCTCAAAACTCGATTTGCCAGCTACACATAAAATGTGGCAACCAGTGCAGTAATCAAAGCCATATTTGGACTAATGGGAGTTTATTTCTCTGTTAATGAGTATGCTGCAGCAGGATAATCAGTTTGATCAATAAACACAACAAATATTCATTCACAGTATATGTTTCACACAGGAAGATCATTGGAGGCGCGCTGCCTCCAACCTCAATTTCCTGTGTGTGTAATCATTGGCTTCTGGCTAAATAATCACCCAGTGGGAACAAATGAAAGATTTATAAGACATCTCTCACATAAATTATTTTTGACATTTTGAGATTGGAGTTATCTACTGTGAGCAACATATTAACCCAGGTGAGATACTATAGACTTTCCTTTTCTTTTTTGATGTCATTCCGACGTCTTACTTCTGATTCAAATGGAACGAAACATAAAAAAGCCGGTGCTGATAAATAAACACACAAAAACACACACCTGCTGCATGTGTGCAGGAATATGAAGTGGATGTATTTTCTAATCTCTTTCACAGGCTGACATAAAAATTTAAACTGGGACATTTTCCTTTCTTTTTTTTTAAATCAGCAAAAACAGAAATTTCTTCACAGTTGGAAATTTCTTCAGACTAGCAGCAATAAAGAGGCAAATAAAAACAAAAAACAAGACTGCACTCAGTAAGCTTTTAAAATTTCTAAAACAAGGACTGTGTTTGGACGATTTTTAAATGAGGCTGAGAGCGTTTCATTAAAAAGCTCTGCATTATCGTTCAGTGGCCAGAATGTATAGCAATAGAATCATAATGAACTCAACTATAGTGTTACAGTATTCTAATAAAAGACTTATTTCGATGAGTGTTTTCAGGGAAAAATTTTAAGGAGTGCACTGATTTCCTTAATTTTGGGAGATCGGCCGATACTTGCATGCGAAGCCGATCTTGTCTACCTCTTCAAAAGGCCTAAAAATGTTGCTATGTTTAGCAACATTTCAGACAAAAACCAATCTGGATCGGTCAAAGTTGGAATGGGCAGGTCAGATTATTTTCTAAATATTGCCAATTGTCGATCGGCCAGAAAACTGCAATCGGTGCACCCCTAGAAAACTTAAATGGTTTCAAAGAGCAACTTTCATCAAATCACATTTATTTAAATCATATTACGATAATCTTATCAATAAAATTTGCTTTTCAGTGTCAATTTTACAAAACTGTGAATGATTCGGACTTAAATCCAGACTTTAAAACAAACAAAAGAAAGAATGGGTCATTGTCAAACTAAGCCCAATAAAGACATACAATAGAATCGACATACATATTAAGATAAATTCATATATTAGCTAAATATAATATATACAAATAGAATACATAGTATCTGACAGTAGTTGACAAGATGAGAAGAGACGTAAAACTTCAGTCTCTCTCTGTGGTTCCTGGTGTGCGTGCACCATCATTTCAGTCTCACGGTACGACCTCTGCTGACCTCTGCGTGTCATTATCTGACCTTTAGCTCCGCTGTCTGCCCTCAAAGTCAATCTGGATTGGCTCAGCTGTGGAGTGACGGGGTAAACACAGGTTGCAGGCAGGGTGACCTGAGTGGTTCATGACTACAGCCGAGTAACAGGAAGAAGAATAACTCGGAAGCGAATACCTCTAAAATCACTTGGAACTACTTTGTAAATACAACCCTGTGAATCTGCAGGCTCGGCGCCAAACGTGTTTTGAAGGATCTGGCGCGGGAACGAGGGGATGCTTAACCTGAGTCCGTTGTCATGCACACAGGAAGAGACTGAGAATGTGGTGAACTTGGTCTGTACAGCGGAGGAGGAAGACTGACGAGGACGGCCGAGCTCCTAAAAAAACAGAAAACAGATAAAAAGGGCGAGACGATGACAAAGACGGCGAAGGTGCGGCTCCCATCGTGAACGGCCCTCCTCTGCCTCACGTCACATGGTTCTGCTGTACTGTATGCCGGTTTTGGAGGCGATGTTGGACCAGGGGAGCAGAGAGCGCAGCAGCGACTGGGCCTGGCGGTACAGCCTCTGTGGGATGGAGCAGGGGCTCAGGCTGGCCAGGGTGGAGCCGATGTGCTGGATGTAGTCAGTGGAGCGCAGGGTTAAGGAAAAACTCACAATGCTACAAGGTTCCTATTTATGTACTTCCAGTGGCTTTAATGTCTTGGCAGATTTGCAGTTGTGCCAATGACAGGTTACACCAACACTGTAGTTAGCAGAAGCTAATGCTAACATGCTAACTTCCAATCTAACCAATTTGCCACAACCTCTGAGAACAATCTTAATTTTGACATATCTTACAAGTTACATAAAGCTCTCAGATATTGTAGTCATGTTTGTATCTAGCTCCCTGCTGTATGTATTTTTTTTCCCCCAATAACTTTATGATGTAAAGTTATTGGGGGAAGGACAAAGATCATGAGGAGAGGAAGTGAACACCCACTTCAAAATAAGAGCATGAATATATATGTCTAAGCACTTGAAGAATTCTTAAGTCAATAACCAAAACTTCAACACAGATGTGAAATATTTTCAACTAAAAATTTATAAGACAGTTACACCAAACACCTTATTGTTGGAAATCAGGTGTGTTAAATATTTTCAAAGTTAGCAAGAGCACTAAGCTAAAAATTAGCTCTATTATTAGCAGAAGTACGCCCACCACTACTAAAATCCTAATAAAACTCATCTTATTTGGACGTTTTAATGTGAGAAAATATTAAAAAAAATAAAAATAAAAAATTCAACAATACTTTTGCACAACACTGTAACCAATCACTTTGCCTCATTTTTGCTCCAACAAAAGGATATAATATTGTCCAGGGTGGATGACCGCCGTTAATGTAGAGCACATATGTGAACCCGTCTTTGAGGACGCCGCGTATGGAGTAGTAGTAGGGAAGGTAGTGGTGCTGCCTGAAGTCCCTGTTCTCATAGAAGTGGATGGCAGTGTTGTTGGTGGTGAGGACGTGCAGGTAGATGGCCTTGCAGTGGTCCTGAGCGGTCGTCGAGATGTGCTCCTTCAGACTGTCCAGCAGTAGTGAGCCTGGAGGGTCAGAGGGGAACAAGGAGAGCCAGAGAGCTCCATCAATGAAATGACAGGAAATGTCTTAGAACTCGGGGTGCACCCATAAATCGTTCCTCCATTTGGGGAGCTTGACCAACACTTACACGAGAAACTGATTTTATTCCGCTTCTAGTTAATCGCACAATATTTCTCTGCCTCTGCACAAGAGCAATCAGCAATAACAGAAGGATAACGAACAAAGTATCCGTTCTAGCAGTGTGCGTATAAGCCTTTAGGCAAAGCGGTTTGATACAGAGAGAACATCACGTCTTCAGTATCAAACTCTGACTGTGCATGACAGAAGCCGGCGAAGGCATGGGAGAAGGTCAGATGGTCAGATGAGACCACAATAGAAATCTTTGGTGTAAACTCCACTTGGCATGTTAGAAGGAAGAGGAAAGACGAGTACGATCATCTGTCACGGGATTTTGGTCAACAACCTCCTTCTCTCAGAAAGAGCACTGACGATAGGTCATGGCTGAGTCATCCAGCATGAAGACGACCTGAAACACAGCCAGGATAACGACGGAGAGGCTCCATAAGGAGGACTTCACGGTTCTGGAGTGGTCCAGCCAGTCTCTAGAACAGAACCCAATAGAAAATCATTCGACGGAGCTGAAACTCTCCGTTTCCCAGCAACAGCCCCGGAACCCTGAAGACCTGGAGAAGATCTGCTTGGAGGACTGGGACAAAACCCCTGCTGCAGTGAGTGTAAACCTTAATAATTAAAGGGGCAGTGTTATGAAAAATCTACTTTTTTGAGCTTGTTATAATTTTATTCCCTCTCCAAAAACAGACCTGAAGTGTTGCTTTGATTCTTTCATGAATGTTTGAGAAAACTTTTAATCTCCCATGACAACCATTCAGCTGTGCAAAACGCCAGGAGGGACAGAGCTCCGCCTTCAAGACGTAGTTCCACCACAGAGCTGCACTCATCTCCTTCAGACTAGCTGGCAGCAATTAGCATCTGCTGAGCTCATTATAGCAACTACTTCTCAGTGCTACACTGGTAAAAACGTTGTTAAAGGGTTAATAGAGAAGCCATGTTGTAGTGACTTCCTGAAGGCGGAGTTTCAGAAAGAGCAGGAGTTTTTAAAGAGACAGAGGCCCAATTTGAAGGTGTTAATTTACAAAGTCAAATTGTATTAAGTTACAGCCTATTTGATACAATGCATTTTATAACAACTGAAGTTATCTGATTGTGATATAATATTATTCTATGCACCTGGAAAACGCATAGTACTGCGCCATTATTAAAAATCATCCAATGTAATTTTCTGGATTTACAATTCTTTCTATGGTTTTTCTTAATGGCCGAAAACCTGAAATACTGGCAGTGTATCAAATACTTACAATTCCACCCTGTACTTTTGAGTAAAACTTCAAGGAATGTACAGTTGGCATGAATAATACTCTAACATTTTTCCTGCATTGTGGATCTTAAACTTAAAAAAAAAGAAGCAAAAGACAGGACACAATTTTAGCGATTTTTCGTTCCTTTTTAAGGTATGAATAATTTTAAAACAATCTGGCAACAAAAATAAAAAATGACAGTTTCATTAAATAGAAATGAATTGTAGATAACTTTAGGAGAAAATGGAACTGCAACATTATAAATTCAAGCACAAACATAATATTTGCATGCATGCGACTTGAATGACAAAACATTGCCTCCAAAGAGATTGAATTGGGATTTATGTTGATATTACAAAGTCACTGTATTGTTTATCTATCAGAAACTTTAAAGACAGTCTAAATTGGTCTTCCATTTAGTATCAACCTCAGGTTCAACCAGAACTCTTAACAAAACCCATAAAAACCAGCAGCTTTGATTTTAAAAAAGATTGTTTGTGGAAGCAGTTGTACCTATGCCATGTTTCCTGAACTCTTTGACCACTCCCAGGCTGAGGATGTAGGCGACCTGCGTGTCCACAGGAAAACTGGAAGCCAGGATGTCTCCATCCTAAGACACAAAAATGATAATCAGAATCAAGCATTCCTCCTGATTATAAAACTTATTTAAATTGTCAAGTATTTGTAATAATACCCTAAACATGTTTTGAGTTTTCTCTCTCATCATGACACGTTCTGCATCTCCGTCTACGCAAACTAGCTACAGGGAAGGCAAATTCTACACATGCAAATAGTTCCCAATGGAAATGAGGGAGAAGAACGTGGCCTAAGTGAGCGAAACAGATTTTTAAGTCTGTACTCGACACAGTTTTGTTCTCACCATGCATTTTGTCTTTCATTCAGACTAAAGACTCTCTCAGTCAGAGTCAGAGGCGTTGGGTTTATCTAATAAACACACTAAAAACAGACCATCTGACTCTTTAGACACGCGGCTGGTAGAGTCACACCTGTTCACAACATTTCCACAGAGAACAAGTTCAAACTGCTCATTCCGGCCGCATGTTCCCTCGCGCAGCGCCGCAGGACCGACTGACCTCCTTGTGTACTTTGGTCCGGCTTTTGATCTCGGCCACGATCATTCCCACGATGTTTCCTCTAAAGGTGGCAGCGAGGGAGAAGAACTTCTTGTTGGAGGTGATATCTTGATACCATGAGTCCGGGTACCTGAAGACGAATGTCGGACAGGACGACAGATGCAAAAAATATCCACATCCCTCTGAGCTTTTTTTCCCATTTGTTACACTACAACCACAAACTTAAGGTGAACACAAATACAAGTAGCACTTTTCAGCTTTTGTTCGTAGAAATTATTTTTTTTGAATACTATGTATCATTTCCCTTCCACTTTTCAGTTTTAAAATACCTTGTCAGTTTATTACATCGAATCCAATCAATTCTGTGAACAAAAGGTGACATAATAATTTGAATAATTAAGTCAGCACAGTGGTGGGCACCGCTAGCTAAAAAATAAGTTGCTTTAGCAATAAACCACTATTCACAAACATTAATTTTCTAAAGTGCTACACCAACACAGTATTTAGTGAAAGCTAATTCTGAGCACTACACCAACACAGTATTTAGCAGAAGCAAATGCTAAAGCGCTACACCAACACGGTGTTCAGTGGAAGCTAATGCTAAACTGTGACACTAACATGATATTTAGTGGAAGCTACAGCTAAACCTAAAGTGGTACATCTATAGTATGTAGAGAAAGCTAATGCTAAAGCGCTACACCAACACAATATTTAATGGAAGCTATTACTGCACTAGTACTAAACATGATATTTAGAAGAAACTAATATTAAAGCACTCCTTCAATGTGGTGTTTAACAGAAGCTAATACTAAAGCACTAACTTCAATTCCAATTATATCTACACTTGAAAGACTACAACTCTCAAGCATCAATTTCATCTTTGACCTTAATTTTTAATAATGCCCTTTGATGCTGCATTTATGTTTATACCTTTTTCTCAGCTGGTTGTACTTTATTTGTTTTTGCTTGTTTATTGTTTGTAGTAAAGTTATTGGGGGGAGGAGAAGAAATAAAACTGATGCATAAGTAGTCTTACCCCATTTCAGAATAAGAGCCTAAATATAAATGTATAACTACTTAAAGAATGGAACTGAAGGTTTACAAAATAGCCAAGTGAATTAGTGCTTTAGAATTTATCTGGAAAAATTAATTTAGGGGAAGCTAACTGCACTAAACTTGTCCAAAGTTTGCAAAGGTGCTAAGCTAAAAATTAGCTCCTCTATTAGTGGTTTAGCGAGAGTTTGCTCATTATTGCTCATCGATCGCAATAAAGTTCACAGTAATTTCACAGTCTCTATAAGTAGATATTAAATAGCCAAAAATCAAAAATATACAATATCCCTTTTTAACACTTATTTAGGAAAAAAAGCTGAGAAAAATCTCTTCAAATGTAATTTTTATTTATATCATTAGAACACTTTGGACTACTAAGCAAACAAATGTTCACTTGTTTTGCAAGGCAGAATGTGAACCATCTGTGCAAATAAAGGTAAATAGCAGATTCTCTCATTCTTGGTGGGACTTTTATCCTTCATTATTCAACATTTTGATGTGTAACAGTGGCACTTGAAAATTGTTTAGTTAGTGTGTTCTATAACTTTGTAGTTTTTTGTGTGGGTGTGTGTTTTTATGACGTAAAGCACTTTGAACTGCCTTGTTGCTGAAATGTGATATACAAACAAACTTGACTGATTGATTCGCAGAGAAGTACAGAAATCATGAAGAGCTTACTCGATGGGGAACCAGTCACCACACAGCAGTTTGACATTCTCTATGTCATCGTGACAAAGGAAGCGGAGCTGGACTTCACTGAGAGCTGTGGGAGGCACCACGTCACTCATTCACACCTGTAGAGGTCAACACACACCACAGGGAGGTTTAGTCAGTCTGGATCAGCCTGCATTTACAGTTTCAGGATGCCTGACGGTCACACATCAATCGCTTCCAAATATTAACTGGTTGAAGTTGCGGGTTAGAGCGAGTGTTTGTGTCAACCATGATTGCATGAGTAAGCAACCTTACCAGAATAAAAAGCATAAAATGTGGATCCAACATGTCTTAAATCATTTGTTTTATTAAAGATAACAGGAACTTATTTCCATTTTCACCTGTTTAATTAAAACCCAGTTCAGAAACCAGCAGCAAACAGTATTATGTTCAGAGATCACTACAAAGATTATAAAAAAAATGAAACATTTATAACTGATTTGTTGTGCAGCTACTTCCTTATGTTGCAGCTGATTTCAGGAGTAGAGGAGCATAATCTGTCAGGTTGAAATAAGCAACACTTTATTTAAATCCTAAAAATAAGACAAGCAAAACATTCATACAAATTGAACTTTTTCACCTTGTGTCATAAACACATTTAATTTTTGAAATTTTTTTTAATTGCTTTGGAGTCCTCAGACTTGGTAAAGCGCTACACAAACGCAGGCCATTTACAATTTAAAAAGCTGAATTTATAAGTTGTTCACTCAATTTTTACAATTTTTTATTTAATCGTCCATCAACAACAGGTCGTTGACCACAGGGACAAAGCAAACATGGCATTTTTTTTGTTCTTGTCCCCTACTGCTCCCCATCCATCCATACCCAACTGCAAACAATAGAAACAACTAAATAAAGTAAGAAAAATATAACAGAGGGAAAAAAAACAGCACACAATAAAAACAACAACAACTCAAATAATTCCAAAACTTTGACCCCAAATTCTACAGGAAGTGAACAGGAAGCTTCGTTGATACAGAGAGGAACCAAATGAACCATAATCCATCAACCATAATTAATAAGGCTCATATCTCCACCTCCAACCTCTTCCTAACCACAAAGAGACATGAAGAGGAGCGGCTAAAGCTAACATTAGCATTGCTGGTCAACAATTGATGATGTCATTCAGGACATGCCACTGTGGAATATCTTCTCTGCTCCCCGAAATTGAGCTGTTACAACGTCATGACAGTCATACAGCAATGACCTTCAGTCAGAGGCCTCTTCTGATTCGCTGCAAGACTGACTGCTACTGGATGACTTTTGAAGACAATCGGATGATATAAGTTCCAACATTTAATTTTCTTTTGGGATAAATAAAATATTTTTTAAATGAATACAATATGGTTGATTTTTGTTGTTTTTTCTGATCCTCTTTAATAAGCCCTATATGGAGCTGTGGATTTGTTTATAACACTGTAACAATCTGACAAACATCATGAACTTCTGGCGATTTATAAGACTGACAGCTGATGCATAAAGGGCTGAGTAGTTTTAATTTGTCATTAAGATAAACTATTAGATAAAATCACAAAACACACATGAGCTAAGTGGGGAAACCAACGCGCTGTAAAATAATGCCTTATTTTCCAGTGAAGCCCAAATATCTTCCAGCTACCACACAGGCTAACCTCAAGCTAGCGCTCAGCGGCTAAGCTAACGTACCTCGTTTCAACAGTCGCACCCGGAGGAAAGTGGAGCAGCACTGAATGCCCGGGCTATCAGTCGGTTCCGTCTCTATTTCGGACACACCATGGCAACACCCCGGCTGGTTTCCAACCCTCAAAGTCGCCTCATTTCGGAGCCACTCGAAGGCAAGCTGCTACTCCAGTCCCTGGCTCGGACAACAACTGGATGTTTTCTTCCTGTTTGTAACCTGACAGGCGAGACTTCTTCTTCTATTACCTAATTAGACTGGATCACACGTTTATTGGCACTTTACTGCCACATACTGACTTGAAGTGTTGACTGCGCTTTAAAAAAAAAAAAGTGCTTTTGTAGTGTAACTGTAACTGTGCGAGCTCTTTGTTTCCTCAGCAGTCCTGAACTAGTTCTTTTTGTCTCCTTTCCGTTCTCTCATCCTCTCGTTCTGAGCCTGGTTCTGGTTCTGCTGGAGTTTTCTTCCTGTTGTTAAACGGCTGCTACATGCTCGTGCAGCAACCTGCAGCTATCAGGCTTGGAATCGTTAAAATTCATTGCTACCAACACTGATAGACGCAGAAAATTACAATATTACATCAGATTTAATTGCATTTTTTTTATTCGTCTGAACAAACAAAATTAAAAAACAAGCAAATACGTACATTGACAGCAGGGGAAAAAGTTCTATGGGATTATAGGATGAAATAAAAAACTGTATATTTCTGTATTAGGCCACTTTCTTGATAAACAACTTTCACTATGTTGGGTTCAGGTGTTTTACAGGCATTGGGGCATCAATCCAAGCAGATTTGTTTTGAGATTGAAATTTTCACAGGTACTTGAGCTTCATCTTTTGTCTAGATCTGCAAGCAAGTCATCGAGGTGTTGAAGCTCATCATTTATTTCCTGCTGATGTTTCTCAAAATCCAGGATCATTTAAGGATCTCGGAGGACATGTCTGTCCATGGTGATGGACAGACAAAAAACCCCCGAACAAACAGACAGAAATATGCACAAATGACATAGCAGAGGCCGAGACACAGACAGAAGAACAAGACACAAATTAAGGACACAAGAATGACAGACGTGGCTCTTAAAAGTAGAAAAGCGGAAATACTTTTGTGCAATGGTCTGATAAGTAAAGAAGAACCTGTTGAGAAGAAAAAGAAGCATTCAGATTTCGGGAGCTCTTTATCTCTCTTCATCTGTCTTGTCACACTAGTAGAGAACATAGACAAGTGAACTTTATCTTGCCTTTAAGCCTTGAACGATACATACAAACTATACAGTAAAATCCCAGTGATAGTATTACAACCAGTCATTCAGCTGGAAAACTGTAAAAATCTTGATTTAAGTCCAAGTCAGCAAGCTAGATGTAGAGACTGATCTCTGCTCTCTTCAGGTTATTATTATGTAGTTCTGGGCTTATCGCTCAACAAATAATAATAAAAAATTTCTAATTAATAACTTAAAAATCATACAATGTGATTTTCTTTTTTTATATATATATAGTTTCTACCAGATGAAGTTTACATACAATGAAAATTACAGACCTCTCCATGCTTCATCAGAGGGGAAACTTCAAATATCGACTGAGAATTAATTCAAAAGCGACTCTGCAAATACAACAACAGCCAAATGGGAGGAGTGTTGATTTTGGCAAGAAAGTCAAGAAGCCGTGGATGGGAAGGTAGCAGAAATTTTCCATCACTCATAACCCCAAATAAACTTTATCACAAACGGCCACCAGCTGCTGCCTTCCCAATTCCCACTTTTAACTACCGACATCTGGACATATTTAGGGAATATGAACTGATAGGCAATTTTCAACACATTCAAATATTTCATTAAAACTACTAAAAGTGCTGCTGAAAAATATCCTTTTGGAACAAACTCTGAAATCCCAATCTCCAGTTCAGTGACTGGAGGATGACGTCAAGTCCTTTTGTACGTTTTTGCGTTTGATTTAAAACCCAAAAGTGTCTTAATAAATGAACGGTTGCCTTAATGATCTAGTGGGTTTACTTGTTGCACATTACATTTAGGGCCTTAAATGTAATATAGCAACTGTGACACAAACACTGTTTCAATGGGCTAAAACATTTCCATCCACATACTGGAACACGGTGGTGGCAGCATTATGCTGTTGGATATCTATTGTTCAGCATAGACAGAAATAGCAGGTTTATTATTAATATCCATTTCCAACAAAAATTAAAAGAGCAAGTGACTATTACACATATTCAAATGAAATATTACACATTGTTAATTGTTGAGAAGGTTAAAAAAAGAGGTATTTTTATTTTATTTTATTTTTAATATTTTGGCCGACAAGCACTTTTAAGTTAAACATTTTGGCCCACGTAACAAGAAAGTTTGAACGCCACTGGTTTAGATCAAAACAAATGTATGTGTTACAATGGCCCAGTCAAAGTAACATAGTAAAGGGGGCAGAATACAAAAGTCCAATATGATTGGCACATTTTTATGTGCAAAGAATTTCAGAAACTATAAATCTGATACTGATATGCATTAATTTTGTTGGTCTATACCAAAAGTCTGAGAGCTTTACAACAGATTAGAACCGTAAATGACTCATGGGGAAAATGAGCTAATTTAGCCTAGATTATTAAAAATGTCTGATTTTAAAATGAAAGAAAAGCATGTTTATTTTTGATGTTACATTTTAAAATAAAGAAAATTATCAAACTTTTTCACACAAATGGAATGAATACACTTTTTTAATGGAACTTCTTTTTTTCTTAAAAATATATATATATTTTTTAACTTTTTTCAAAACAATATTTCTTACACTATTAGTATTATTTGTAAAAATAATCTGCATAAATCACATGAAAACAGCTAGCTTGTTTTATTGCCTTTACATCTTAATAATAATAATAATAATGATTATTATTATTATTATTATTATACATTTTCTTTGTATAGCACTTTTCTAAACACTCAAGACACTTTGCAGGAATCAAGTCACAAACAGAAGACTAAGTACATCAAACCAAATCAGAAAAGGAGAATACTTAAATACATGGTACGTTGTTTGTTTTTTTTTGTTTTTTTTTTATACCAAAGTTATTAAGATCCACAGTGGGTGATGTGGATCCACTCCATGTGGCTCCAGAGCCCCATGTGGCCCTGGAGCTGCAGGTTGCACACCTGAAAACTTCATGAAAACTGAGGTTTGTCGATGTGATAAAATGCAAATAGGTTCAGGGGACATCAGTGTTACTGTTGCAGTCTAAAATGGACCTTGAATAATAATAACAATAAAAGAAAACCTGAGCTACCTTCACAATCCACCTCATCTCATCTCTCCTCCCAGCATGCCGTCGTCACATGGAGCAGCAGGTAAATAAAAACCCCTAAAGCGGGACGTTATCACTGTTCCTATAAAAGCTCTGGGGACCTGAACAAGCCAGGCTTTGTGTTCACGGCTAACTTTCTTCTTCTTCTACTTCTCCCAGAACAGGTACGCACTTCTTCGCTTTATTTACAATTCGACGGCTGTTTGCTCTCCGTGGAAACTTTTGTGGCTTTCTCTGGCAGGAACGTGTAACCAGGGGTAACCGGATAACGCATTACATCACAGGCACAATATGGCTTTTATAAAAATAATAATAATAATAATAATTAAATAATAATAAAAAAAAAAACATGAGGTGGAAAAAAAAGGTAGAATATGACATTAAAGGTTCCGGTGTCGCAGTCAGACCCGATCAGGCTGCGCGCGCCGCTGTGGCTGATGGCGCAGGTGTTCTGACTGCTTCACGTTCCCACACCGAGGCCTGGTTTTTCTGTTCTGCCTTCACGGGGTTTTAACTCTGGACACACAGCTGAGACATTTTATCCCCTGGTAAAAATGTCCCAGAAGCCCCAGCATTAGCACAACTTTTGTTGCTGTAGGAATAACACGCAGGAAACCAGTTTTGTGTTGATGTGATGTATTTTTCCCGAAATGGCTTGATTAGGTTTAAAATCTCGTTATATATCAAAGCAGCTCTGATGCTATGCCATCTGATATTGCCTTTAGCAGAGGCCCAAAACGTTGCACATCCTTCACCATAGATGTGACCAGTAGGTGCATTTACTTAGTTAACTCTACTTGAGTAACTTTGTTATATATTTACTTTTAATAGTATTTTTAGTGCAATGGACACAAAGTTGACATTTTTTCAATAATCATTCCAGTTCATGGACCAAAAGCCAATTAATAATTGTGGGATCTGCTGAAAAGACGAGTACATAACGACCTCTGGATGACCTCAGTTCCTCATGCTTCTGTTAAATGAGAGCTTTTTCACGTTTAGGTTGAACGTCTGTGGCCCGGGATGCGCGCGCTGTGCTCTGTGGGGCTCTTTGTGGGCCTGCTGCATCTGTCCTCCAGTCTCCTGCTGGGAGCCTTTAACATCAGGACTTTTGGGGACACAAAGGCCTCCAACACCACGCTGATGGACATCATCAGCACGGTCTGCTTTTCATGTGTTTTAAGTCTTTTATGCTGTTGTTTCTGCACGAATGAAACGGTTGAAGTAAGACTACAATCCCACAGAAATCAGACATGAAAATGTTTCCAAAGTCAGAGTGAATTTTGCTTCTCTTGGGATTATTTCAAATCAGATATTTTTGTAAAGCAGTTCATATTTGTGAAGTGAAAAACAATTAACTGCTTACAAAAATTAAGTAAAAAAATAATATGTACGGTAATAAATTGTGCCAGTCTGAGCTTTAGAACCATCTTTTGTGGTATGTCTATTACAACTTTACACATCCGGACTGAAATGTCTGCATGTTCTCCTTTGCAAAATAATTTAAATTCATCTAGATTATAAATGTACGTCTAAATATGAAACACACTAAAATCCAAAAATATTCCTGAATCTTAACCATTTCATTGTACATCGCAAAAGCAAAAAATCTTACAAAGTTTTCAGTGGTTCTTGGTGCAGAGCCCCCACAGGTGAGGTAGGGAACAGCTTATTCAAAGAGTTTGGTTCGTTTGACACAGTTCAGTATGAAAACGAACCGCAGCAGCTAAAACTGTAACTAATGTTACGTCTTTGGCCCCCGATCAAACCGAGTCTACCGGATTAAAATGTGTAAACACGCCTTCAGACTTCACAAGATAATTTAACTAAATTACATCTATAAAACCAGCAGGATGAAAATAATTTGAGATTTGCTGCGTGTCCCCGCTTCAGATCGTTCATCGATATGACGTCATTTTGATCCAGGAGGTCAGAGACAACGACCTGACGGCAACCAAAAAACTCATGGAGCACGTCAACAAGTTAGGCTCATTCGTACCCGGCTCACCCGGCACCACATGTCGTGGTTCTGATGTTCATCTGTGTGTGTTTCCACAGAGGTTCTTCTCAGTTCAGCTACATTGTGAGTGAGCCCCTGGGCCGCGGCACCTACACCGAGAGATACCTCTTCCTGTACAGGTACAACGGGCAAATACGCACTGTTTACATGCTTCAACATGCTTTCATGTTGAAACATGTAAACAGTAGGTCTACTGTTAAAAATCATTTGTTCGCCTTACAAAGCTTTGTGTAGAGGAAGGTTGAAATGTTGCTAGCTTAATGAAGGACGACCAAAAGTTTTTGCACCTCAAGTTGAAAATACTTAGGAGCCATTTTATTCTTCTCAAATAAAAACACTTTTTTATTATTATTATTATTGTGAATTCTTTTCATTTCACCTGCTCAGAAATAAATTACATACACAATGTTTTGATGCAACAAAGTAGAAAAGAACAATATATTGTAGGATTGAAAAAGGGTCTCAGATGTTAAGGGTGTAGAGTTCTCTACCTTTTTGGATTAAATGTTGTATAGTTTGTTGGGTAATGTGTTTTTAATCTATTGTGGCCCTCCTTCCTATTATGTTAAATTAAAGGGAAAAACAACACGGCTGATAGTGTAGTCGCTAACTCTACGTATTAGAAGAAATGCATTTTGTTATTGCAGATCTCAACTTAAAAGGTTAGAAAATTGTAATCAAACCAACTAGTGTCAAAATTTGTACAGAAATACAACCATAACTTATTTATACAGATTATTAGCAGAAAAAAAGTTGATTTGGTGGTTCGTTACATTTTATTTTCTTGACTAAAGAAACTTTGTGTTGCAAAGTACTCCATCGCTCAGAAAAACTAACATAATGCATTTGAACCCTCCCTCTGCAGGCAGGCGAGTGTTTCTGTGGTTAAAAGCTACACCTATGATGACGGCTGTGAATCCTGTGGAACAGACACTTTTATGAGAGAACCTTTTGTCGTCATGTTCTCATCTAAATACACCGGTATGCTTCACAGGGGTTGTGGGAACTTTTCTGCTTTTTGCCAATGATTGCTTTGAAAAAGTCTTAAACCATCACTAGTTTCGATTAGTTTTCTCTCTAAGGAACCAGACTTTTATGTTCTCTTTTACAGTGGTCACAATGTCTTTGAAAGTCATTTTATCATTATTCTGGTTTCTTTTTTCATATTGAATCCAGTGTTAACATCAAATTGTTCTTGTTTCATCTCGTATTGCGGTCTCAAGAGACGGGGTCCATTGGACCCCAGAAGCTTTTTTCTTACCACATTTATAACTCCGGCGGAGTTATAAATACGTCGTAAATAAAATCTTACGGCATTCTCTTCACATATACATTGGAAAATCAAAAGTTAATTGCAGTAAAAAGCACTTCTAGAAACACTGCAATTTGTTGTTGCACATTTTTAGAAATTGCAGCAAAATTTACCACCTCCCATCAGTGTTTCACAATTCTTCAAGCTACAATTAGCAACATCACTATATTTAATTTGAATTTTCAAGAAAACAAGACATTGGAATTGTTTTACACAAATGTCAAGGAAATGGAAATACCAGACCTCTGGGAAACTCCAGTCACAACCTTGTTTTTCTGTGCTCAAAATGTTCAGAATATAAATTCCTTTTTCAGAGACGTCATGGAAAGAAAAGGACTGTGAGAACATGGTCACAGAAAACTGAAGATATACTGTGGGGTTACTATGAGTCTACTGATTGGATTGCTCTTTGCCAGCCTCACAGAGAAGACATCAATGCCATGACTGAGTGTGTGATTGACTCAAAACAACAAAACCCCAAAAAAAACTACATATACGACACTAAATTTCATGACAAACTTTATTACCTGTGATCAGCATATTTATGATCGACTCGTATTTTTATGAATTTAAGACTTTTTAAGACCTTACTTATAGAGACATGAATGTAAGATTTTTTTTAAGGATGTGTGAACTCTCCTGATCTTCCATAAAGGTTAGATTTAGGTAGTGGTCAACTACTAGTCAATACGTATTACTCTGTAGCGGATCGTCCAGAGTTGTTCTGGGCCTCTTGACAGCCTGTCCAATTATTGTTGACCACGCTCAGGCCTTTAACAGCTACTCCGATTGTTTTGCAGCCTTGCCCAGCTTCACTCTGATCCCCCAGCATACCTCTCCGGAGTTGGCTGTGGTGGAGATGGATGCCCTGTATGATGTGGTGACTGACGTCCGCACCCGTTGGAACACCAATGTGAATAAACTAAAAGTAAAAACGTGGTGAGAATGCTTAAAATCTCTAGGCGACGTTAACCCTTTGCCCTCTCCGTGCAGAACATTGTGCTGTTGGGGGACTTCAATGCCGGCTGTACCTATGTGAGTGGTTCTAAATGGGAACAGATCCGCCTGTTCACAGACAAGAGCTTCCACTGGTTGATCCCCAACACGGCCGACACCACCGTCTCTCACACCAACTGCCCTTATGACAGGTACGTCCACACTCATAGACTACACACACACACGCATACTTAGACTCCACTATCTTCCCACTCATCCTTCTGTTTCTTGCAGAATCGTGGTCACAGCAGACATGTTGAAGGGAGTGGTGCACAGCAGCGCTCAGGTTTATGACTTCATGGTCGACCTGAGGCTCAGTCAGAGCCTGGTAAAAGACAGTCCACTTTAATAAAACAGTGATTTTCTTGGCCTTAGGTTTTGGGCTGGTCATAGTGACCAGGGGGTTTTGATGTGTACAGATGAAAGTTTTCCATCAGCCCTATAACTCTGCACATCACATTCTGATCTAATACTTAAATTACTGTAGTTTAGTTTATAACTTTCATAAAGAAGCAACTTAAAAGCAAACTGTAGATAATTTGTAGATGCAGTTGTCAAGCTGTACCCAGATGATGCCATCATGTAGTATCTCTGAAAAGTCTCCACACTTTTGTACAATGCCAAGTTTTTGCAATGTAAAACAATGACACCATGATAAATCATAAAATTTTTCCACAAATGTGACTTTTACTCTGCAAAGAATAAATGTATCGTTTGCCAAGTGGTAACAAAGGAACACGAGGCTGTCACTATACAAACGAGTTATTAGAAAAACTAGACTTTCTTTCTAAGTCACTGAAAATACAAGTCAGAAGTTGATCAAAAGACAACAACCTAGAAGTCTGCTTCTACACCTGCAGAAAGAGAGAAAAAAACACGAGAACTGAGAAACATATACATTTATATCACATTAAAATGAGGTGGTGAAATGATTCATCATGGTGTCCAAATGACAAAACCCTGGCATTTTACAGTGTGAGTCACTGCATTGGGATGGTTCAAGTTGAGTGTTAGGCTGCGTGTTTTAATGTGGAAGCTGGACCGACGTTTGCTCTGTCTCTTTCCCCTCCAGGCGCTGGCGGTCAGCGACCATTTCCCGGTGGAGGTGAAACTGACCACTTCTCTCTTCTCTGCCTGAATCATGACTCCCACAACCGAGGACAAGCTCATCAATCATTTCATGAAATACAAAGACAATCTGAAAACAATTTCCAATTCACTTTATTAGCTCAATTAGCAACATTTAATCAGCTCAATGATTCACTGGGATGTGCTTCTTTTGTTTTACTTATCACAGTAAAACTTTTACTTACTGATCAGCTTCTCTGACTTATTCTCTTTCAAAAGGTAAAGAACTTTCTTTTTAACATTTTTTGTGCAAAATTTGCAACAATGTTGTATATATTTCAGCTTGTCAGAAGATGAAATGGTTTATATTCACAGTGTAGTGACTATTTGTCCAAAACTCAAATTCAAAAGTCAAAAAACTCAAGACTCAAAAGTGATCAAAGCAAAGTGAATTAAACTCAAATAGTTGAGTGCACTGTGGGTTCTGGCTTACGCAGTCCAAAAAAGGGATCAAAACAGTCAAAATGCAGCTCTTTCATTCACTTTATTCCATTTTCCAGATAAAAACAAGTTACAGGCTTCACAGGATCCTGCCTTTTCTCCTGCTCTGACTCCTGCACCTGTTCGCTCACTGACTGAGTAATGACTGGTAAAAAACCTCATGACCACCCACATGCATAATGACCTACCTAAAACCTACCTATTTATACTGTGACATCCCAAACTGAAACTAATTAACTAATTAAGTGAATTCCTAACCAAAGAACCTATTTTAAACAACAAATTAAACAAAGATTCTAATTATAAATCAACTAGAAAATAAGCAAATAAAAATGAACTAAATAATTTAAATTCTAAGATTTAACTAAAAATTGAGAAATAGCTCCTACACACAGTAAACGCAAGGGTTGCACAGGCTCAGTCTATTTCCTGGCCTTTTCCAGCTGGCTTACATTGGAGAAATAGGGCCAGACTAAGAAGTTTTGTCTTGTTTCTAACAAGAGAATAAAGGTGTAACTTTATGAGAACTCTACAAAACTCTGTTAAAATGAGGACGTTACAGTTGGTGTCATTTTTACAAATAAGGAAATACTTAATATTTTAACACAGATCTCTGCTATGCTACAGTGAGGGCAGGGCGGATGAATGGTTTTAATGTAACAGTAAGTTGTTTCTCCGCCATTAGCACATTTTATCTGAGCATGACTGGCTGTGCTAAAACCCTCCTCCTGGCTCTGATTGGTTGTTTTAACAAATATGTAAAAAAAAAAAAACATTGTTTATAAAAGTTACTTACAGGAGCTTTGGGTGCTAAAACACTTTCATCCACTCACTGTACAAATTCAAAGCTTTATTGAGACATTTCACATTGTTTAACAGACAGAAAATGTGCAAAAAGAAGAAGAAAACTTTTGAGATGGCCACGGCTTTGCTTCAGTTAAGCTACATGGATCGATGGCTGCCACGGCTCTTTTAAAGTACAGCAAAGACAGGCACTTACAGGTCAAAGGCTCGTCTGTCACAAAGTATCAGAAACTGGCAGACTGCTCCATCATTGTTCACTCACTGCATTTTACTTTTTTACCACTTAGGCTCAACTTTAGAGTATTAATATGATTTTATTTAAATTAAGATGGTAGAAAATCAGAGCAAAAACCAATGATGGTGTGTTTTACCTACAATAAACCCTTCAGACCTTTGCTTTATTTAATTCTTGGGTCGTTCCCATGGGAACACAAAGATGAGCTATAAAGTCCTGCATTCAGTTCCTCTGGTGTGTGTGTGTCTGTGACTGTGATCTCTAGGCCTTCTTCTGTTTCAGCATCTCCATGTACATGCGCAGTGACTTCTGGATGGACTCTTTTGTGATGAAGCTGACAAAGTTTTGGATGTCGGCCTCTCTGTTGGAAAGCAGTTTTTCAATCGTCGGTTTCCTCATCATGGACTTGGTGATCTGTCGGGCGTGTTCTACAGAGAAACAAGAACCGTTGACTCAAAAC
Organism: Brachyrhaphis terrabensis; assembly: GCA_903067065.1. Taxonomy (NCBI): domain Eukaryota; kingdom Metazoa; phylum Chordata; class Actinopteri; order Cyprinodontiformes; family Poeciliidae; genus Brachyrhaphis; species Brachyrhaphis terrabensis. The sequence continues at coordinate 37,614 of CAEGAG010175239.1, forward strand.
AGTTACAATTTAATTGAAAACTGTAATTGTTGTCAGAGTGATGTCATCTATATGACATGCCAGTTTTTTAAATTACATAAGGTTTTTAAGGTCATTTTTAGGTAAAAAACCCAAAACAATTGAAGCCTTGCAAACAGGTCTCGACCTTGAATTTCAGTTTGTTATTGAGCAGATGAAATAAAAAATTTTATAAAAAGTATTGCATTTACAATTTACATTTTTAATGATTTTGGCAAAAGATTTTGACACCACTGGTTTAAATAGACACCTTCCATAATGTGCTGCAAGCAACACCAGTGGGCGGTAATGCTCCAGGCCTGTTGTATGACTGTACAGTCTGTTTGGAGGTGCTGTCGGGTTGCATGCTGCAATGTTTATCACTCAGTTGTTTAAATTTCTATTGGACCTTTGTCGGGGTTTCTGCTGGTTTCACCAGCTCAAATTTAGATCTTTTAAAGACCTTTTCTAAGACCATTACAAATGAAATTTAAGATTTGTATCGCAATAGAAATGTCAAAAAAATTTTACTGTTCATATTAATTATTTTAATGCACGTAGCATCGTACGGGTTGGCAACAAAAGTGAGCCAATGGGGAATATGAATGTTGTCAAGCCAACGGTGAAAAAATGTGCACTTACACATCATACTTATGATGGATAATAAAAACCTGGCCAGCTTTTCTAGTATGCTAATAGCTAGTTAGCTAGTGACCGCTTCGAGTCACAGACTGCAATGAAGACGTCTGCGTGCGACTCAAACTTTTGCCTGACAGAAAATTTCTGAGAAAAATAAATAAATAAAAACAGTCCTGCCATGACAAAATGTAAGATCTGTGATTAACATATTTATGGCCAACTTCATTTTTTTATGTATTCAAGATATTTTAAGGCCTTGGTTTTAGATACATGAATTTTAGACATCCTAAGCATGCGCAGACGTCTTGTGTGTACATGAGTCCCGTGTATTCAGGGCCGAAATGTGTTGCCCGTACCTTTAATTTGTAGTTCCTATTGGCAAGGTGAATCACCTCTGAATCCATATCAAGTCAAAGCACCACTGGTGCTTTAGTGGTGATTACCTGGAATGGCCAACCACTTGGTCATGGTCTGAGTGGCAGCAGAGAGGACCTGGTCTTCAGGCACCAGCTGGTCCACCAGTCCTATTTTCAGGGCCTCAGCAGGATTGTAGAGCAGCCCAAGCTCCAGAGATATCTCTGTGTTCCGGTGGCCCACCGTGTTCACCATAGTGTCTTTAAACCTGAGATGACAGAATGGGATCGTGTAGATCAGACGCACTAGTACCTTTTGTCAGCGCACTAAGAGAGAAAACTCCTCACCAAAAAGGTGCCACTATGCCCAACATGGTCTCGTTCAGCCCGATGCTGTAACGAGGGTTGTCCGCCATGATCCTGTAGTCGCACGTTATCGACATCAGACAGCCGCCTGCAGGACTGGAGCCCTGCGGAGGGAAACAGGATGGAGGGTAATGGGGTTTAGTGTCAGCTGTCCCAGTTTCTGTCAACATTATAGGGATCAACTCCAGGAGACAGGATGAGAAAAAAAATGTTCCTGTATGCAGGAAACTGGTTGGTTGGAGGCAGCAGAAGGGATGAGAGAAGGATTCAACTAAATGTATTAGAATGGCCCAGTCAAAACCCAGGCTCAAACAGGATGTCTGCAGGTTTCAGAAAGTCAAGTTTAAAACTTTTAAAGACCTTTTTAATGCCACTTTCAATAAAATCTAAGACAGAAAAACATAAATATAACTTTAAGTGCCTAGCTTAAAATAGTTTTTTTGCACATAATATGAGCAGACTCATATGAGTCGGCAACACAAGTGAAACTGAGGAGAAAACAGGCATCATCCAGCCAACTGGTGATACATTTGCATTTACCAACAATAGATGCTGAAAAGATAGCTAGGTAGCTAGCAACGGTACATTTGATCTATCAGTGTGTGTACAGGATCCTGATGATCTACTCCGGTCTGCTTTTCAAGGCAGACTAGAATGAAAAATGGAGATGACGTGTCACGTTTATTCAAATTTAAAAATTAATCCATGCTTTGTTTTTTTTACGTACGTTGATGGCTGCTATGGTGACCATGTTGGAGCCGTAAAGCTTCAGCCACATCTCCTGCACGGCCTTCCAGAACTCTCCGCAGCGCTCAGGGCTCTTCCCGTACATCTCCAGGATATCCAGGCCGGCGGAGAACACCTTGGGCTGGCTCTGGATTCAACAGAGCCACAAACACACACGTTCACAGAACTATTTACCACCGCCACCCTGATCTGCATGGTGGCTACATTAGCAGACCCTACCGAGGTGATGATGAGGCCTCGGCAGCCTTTGTCCATCTCCAGCTTCTCCAAGGTGATGCAGATCTCTGTGAGGAAGTCTAGACTGAGGCTGTTGACCGGAGGACTCTGCATGTGCATCACGGCCACGCCTGAACACAGAGAAGAAGAGATGCTGGACTTCAGCATGAACACTCCAAACATGGAGACCGTGTTTCAATGCAATCCCACATTCACGTTTATTAGATATTGTCCAGGATTAATCCTTATTAATCAACGGGATCATTAATCTCATTGAGAATATGTGGCAAGACTAAAAGATGCTACTATAAAAATAAAATGTTATTTCACCACCCTAGTCTGCTGAACAGAACACAATATATTTATTTGTTAAAAATGTGGGTCAACTTGGGACAATAACAGTCTTCTGTCTTCTTCTGTCCAAACCGCTCGACAGAAGGTATTGGAGAAAAATGGATGGCAATAAAACCACAAGTCGCACCAGTAGTTTGGTCATGATCCACCGTGAGCTTGGCTGAGCTGGACTGGTTCCTTTGACTGATGGAGGTGGAGGACGCACACAGCCTGCCATGACTGCTGCAGGAGAGGAGACCTTCAGGAAAAACACAAACACAAGCCGTCTCACCGTGTCTGAATACACAGGACAAGTCCAGTCTGTGCTACGTTTACTGTTCAGCTTAAAGAAGCAGCATATCACGAGAGGGAAAGTTCTTCAATATGTCAGTGAATTAAGCCAAGAAATGACTAAAAATGTAGGAAATACATGCATATTATTGTACATTTGGAAGCTATTTCGCTTAGCATGAAAAGTGGAACTAGTCATACGAAAATGCCAATGAAAACACATAAAAGCAACGACATTTTACTATTTTTTGTCGCGTGAATATCTAAATACTAAAGCTCACAACACAGAAGGCGACAGTACGCTGTGACCTTTGCTCCACTTTCTGTCTGTCAAACAGCAAAGCCAGCAGCTGCTAACAGACAGGTCATAACGGACAGGCGGTCAGGAAGACAATAACAACGAATACAGTGACACTTATATCGTAACTGCACACAAACGATGATAAAAGCCAAACCTGCTAAGCCACTCTTGCCTCTCAGAGCAGCTCTCAAAGCCATTTTGAGTCGCAAGTAGGTCTTCTTCTCCAGCAAGCGCAGTAGAAGCGAGTTTATTTTGTTGAAACAGCGCCCCCCTCTGTCCGCTCTGAATAATGCTTTTAAAATCGCGTAGAAAACAGGATTATTTTCTTAAAAATATTTCCAGTTTGCATTAGGATATATTTTTTTAAATAATAATAGTAATAATGATGATGATAATTAATAATAAAAGTTCTGTAATATAAATGGTGAAAATTGAACATACAAATTCAAATGTATCTCATAAAAGTGAGTATGAGCAGCACATTTTAGTAAATACATTAGTTAAAATTAGTTATATATATATATA
>CAEGAG010175289.1:0-15194 GCA_903067065.1 Brachyrhaphis terrabensis
GTTTCCCTGATTGCCTCCCCGTGTATTTAGTCCCTCCGTTGTCTTTGTTCTCTGTCGGGTCCTTGTCTAAGTTTGTCTGCGTTCGTCAGTCTGTTTGCCTTCTCCACTCGTGTACTGTGCGCTACCTGCTACTAGCCCTTGTGTTCCTGCGATGCAGTGCTGCCACAGTTGTGGACTGTTCAACCCTGGTCAATCATTATTAAATCATCATTCATCTTACCTGGGTCTTCAGCGTCTGCCTCACCACCTCACTACACCACCATTTCATGACAGTTTGAGTTTGTTTCATAGCTTATTTGTCTGTTTAAAAAGTGTTTTGTTCTGATGTTTCCTGCTTATTATCTAAAGATCTGCAGCCTATCCTTCAGTCTCATATGTGTTTGTCGCTACAGGTTTGAAGACAGACTTTATTATAAATTAAAGTGTTTCTCTTGCCACTGTTCAAACTGCAGTAGTTTTTTGCTCCTCTAGCTGATTGAGAGCAAGTTCAACTCTTCTTATCTGCTTCCTGTTTCTCCACAATGACTTACATCAAGCTCGGAGGAGCTGCCTACTCGGAGCGCTCTGCATTAAAATTCACGGGTTTGGATCATTTTGCAGCCTGGAAGATGGATATGGAGCAACTTGTTGACTAATTTTAACATCCCTCTCATCAGTGAAACAGGTCAGTTTGGGTTTATGCTACTATATTTCTCTTTTCTGTTCTGTGTCCACATAAAGTGTGTTGTTTTAAAAAAATACATTTTCCTTTCCATCTTTTATTTGTTCTGAACACAGATAGATAATTGACTATTTTTATTTCTTAACAGTAAAACATGTTTCCTGGTTTCACAGGAAACATGTGAAACCAGTTTCCTGTGATCCAGGAAACTGGTTTCACATGTTTCCTGTGAAACATGGATCCATTTAGTGGATCCATTTTGCAGCTAAGATCAACAGACTTTAAGTTTTCTGGACAGAACTGTTTTTTAATTTCATTCAACTGTCATAATTTATGTAATTAGAGCCAGTCACTGCTCCAGCTTCAGTTTGGAGCGAAATATGTAATTTAACTTTATCATGCACTGACAGGAAAAGACTGTTTTTCTGTCCTGTCCGTTTTTTACTCCACATTTCTTCTTCACGATACTGACTCTCGATTATTCTTTCATAATATCCATTAAAATGTATCCATGCATTAAAATATGAGCCTTTGAGATAAAGGAAACAGAAAGTATCAGAAACTTAACACAGTTTGTTGTCCATTAGCACAAGAAGATTTAAAATTAGGACTTTCAAAAATAAAAATATATAGTTTTTGTTATTTTTCTACTTTACTGGTTACAAACTGGCTTTAAATTACTGCATTACGTTTGGGAGATGTAATTATTTTAGACTTGAATCAAATGTGCATTATTTTTAACTATTACATTCTTTGTTGAAAAACTATTTTGTTGTATAGTCTTATATTTCTCAGAGTTGCATCAGTTTGAGCAGCTGTTGACCTCTGAACCCAGTTTTATCTTTAATTTAACTGAACATGTGAGGCGATCATTGACAGCTTTGTGCTCCAGTCGGCCGCGAACGTCTTTAAAATAAATAAAAGTGAAGTGCACTTTTATTTATTCCCTCTGCATTTCCAGACTCAACTTGTTAGAAATGTTGTTTCAGAAACTTAGGTTGGTCAATTATTTCCTGTTTGAAACCGTTTTCCATGTCCAGCTTCATTTAATAACATTTTTCTCAGTCTGTTTGTTGAAAATAAAGAGGTACTGAAAATTATCTACAGTTTGAATTTGAATCTTTAATTATATATTCATATTGTGCAAAAACACAAAATTATTCAGCGTTTTTGGTCTAGTTTCCAGTGTAAATCTTATTACACTTAAAATGAGACAAAAAGATTATAACACTTATAACAAGACATGTTCCTCATAAGTGAAATAATCTACAAGCGAAACTTTTGTCAATATTAAGGAACTTAAAACAAGTTCCCATATCTAGCTGTAAGTTCCTTGTAAGTTTTGTCTTATTTCAAGTGTTTTGTGTTTTGCAGTGACTCACCTGGTTGGATTGTTGTTTTATTCTCTTTGGATTACACTTTGGGTTTTTTAGCTCTCTTCCCAGAAAGTTTGGCCTTATTTCAGTTTTTAACTTTGTGCTCCAGATATTTCAGAACGTTAATAATTACTCCAGAGAAATTATTAATCCCTTACCTGCAGTGTTTTTTCTTCTTGGCATATTCCTGTGGCTGTTTTTTTGGTCTTGTCTCTTTGTTCTCGTTGGTTCATTGGAGCAGAATAACCCACATCAAGATAAATTCTTATTACTAGGCGGAGCAAAAATAGCACTTCCTGGAAATGCAACATTAAGTTTGCAGAGAAAGAGTAAGCAAGATTATTTATTTCCATAAAAGTACCCTAAGTAATGTTTTAATAAATGATGCTTCACATCACAAGAGCTTAAGATGACGTGGAAATGGATGGTATCTTTAGCTCTGGTAGTTACAGGAAACGAGGAAGCTTTGCAGAATATACAAACTACACCTATTTTTATGGCTACGACCCTCAGATATTCTCTTATTTATCTGTGACCCACAAGCTATAGACTATTGGTACCTTGTATTAGATTTCTTGTGGTCATTTTGATTGAAAGTACAAAGATTTGAGCTTTTATTGAATGCTTACTGGATTATACTAGTTTGTCTAAGAGTTATTTATGCTCCGCTTATAGAGAAGTTTAGTATGTGTCAAAACCGCAGCCACCAGATAGCTTAGTGGGTTTTTAGTTCTCATGAAAAGTGGTGCAAGATCTTGGTGCAAATGGAAAAAACCCAATGTGCATGTTCTCTATGTCATAAAGAAACAAACAAAGAAAAGATAAAGCAGCTTTAAAATGAGAAGAGAAAAACAGAGAGAGAGAATAAAGAATAACACAAGAAATAAACATAATAAACTAGGATCAATAAGGAAGGGCTGAACTAAAGTAAAACAGAAATCAGACTGATGAAATAAAATAAAGAGACTAAGAATAAACAAACCGCAAAACACGTGAACGTTTTATATGTTTTATTAATGATTGTCAGCAAAATGTGGCTTTTTGACAAAATTACAAAAAACTTAAATATCTGGGTTTATTAAAGTCTGACCATCTGCAGTTCATTACTGATAGAACAGAATAGAATAGAACAGAATAGAACAGAATAGAATAGAATAGAATAGAGCCGCGTCAGGCAGATTGAAGCATGCAGATTCACACAAACCTAAAATAATGTGCGTCATAAGAAAAGCAATATTGTACAGTTATTAAATATAACTCAGTTTCAATGTGCATGATTTAATGATTTGAAATAATCCAATCAGGATGATTTGGACAAATAAACATGTGCACACATTAAAACCCTAAGCTGTCATAAGTATGATTGTTCATCACACCCTGAACTTATTGGTGCCCCTAAAGAAAAACTAGCTTACAGTTAGGAATGCACACGTTTGTATTTCTGCAACACGTTTTCAACCTTTCTCTCTTCATAATCTCTTTAGATCATCTTGAGCTCTGCTTCCTGCTTTACGCTGCTAGTTCGGCTCATTGGGTTTATTTTGTGTTTCCCTAAAAGTTTTGGATAATTACTGACAATCCAATCGCGAGTTTTTTGTCAGATTTCTTAAGAGTTTCTTTTAAGATTTCCAGAAAATGAAACCCTAACATGTTTCCCAGGGACTCTGACGGAAGTAGAAGACTGTTTCAGTTTCATGCTGATTAATTCTCATCTGGTCATATTTGTAGCTGGTTGCTCAACTAAAGCTGAGCAACTTTTAGTTGTTGAGGTTTGAGAGAAAAGGCAGTCCAATAGAAAAAGACAGACTGTGACATGAACATGCGACTCTTTAGTTTAGGTGTAAAACAACAACTTTTAAAAGGTTTTTCTACATCTCTCACTGTCTGATGCATCAGTCTAAAGCTGTTTTATCCTCCATTTTCTTTCTGTAGATGTTTTTCTCCAGCCATGATCTTCCTTCTCAGTTCCTCCTTGTTTCATAATGTGCTCTCCTTTATTTCAGGGTATTGCTGCTGGAGAAAGACGGGAACTTGATGAGCAGAGCCCCTCATGGAGAGCGAACAGCTGATCGCTGGTGTAAGAAATGGGAGCAGGATCATCCAAGTGGTCTCTGAACACAAAACCTCAGAAAAATGAAAACAAAACGGTGAGTGGATTGTGTGAACCGTCATCTTGTTGTATTCAGTTTGTTGTTGCCTTATTCACTTCCTTCTTGTGTGATTTCCTGGAGCTGGATTCAATGTGACCAAAGTTTCACAATTGTGTGGGAAAAGCACAATTTTGCAATTGCAAAATTCATTCATTAAATACGTACACTGTAAAACATTTGAAGTTGGTTTGAAAATGAAAATCCACCTGCTGCCTTCAAAATGCTATTTAAGTCAACAAGAAAATTGCATTGGCCTTAATTTTAAAAAAATTCAGTTTGTGAAGTTAATTGAACAACAAGTTGCTTGTTGTTGATTTTTTGCACATGCGTTAACATTAAGCACATTTATTTTCGTAATTGTTGTTATATGGTTGATAGAAAAGCAGCTCATGTTTTTGGGTTTTGCAGATTTTAATGACTTTGGTCACAAAATTTCAAACTATCCATCAGAACTGGACCAAAAACAAAACCTGGACAAATACTGGATTTAATGTTCATTTAAAGGTTCAATTCAACGCTAAATTCACAAAGGGCCATTTTATACCATGATGAAGTAACTGTGTTACCTTCAGTTTCTATAAAAATCTTATATATATCGAACATGACATCAAAGAAATTTGACTTCATAATTTAATGCCTAGAAATTGGGCATCTGTCTCTTTTAAAACTCCTGCTCTTTCTGAAACTACACTTTCAGGAGTTGTTGACCCTTTAACAGCGTTTTTACCAGCATTGCTCTTAGAAGTTGCTCCTCCAATGAGCTCAGCAGCTCCACCAGGTGTTTGCTAATTACTGCTGGCTAGTCTGAAGGAACTGAGTGAGATTGCAAAGTAAAAAGAGAAGAATCACAGGTGCAACAAATTTAGCATCTCTGTCTTTGTAAATTTGCAAAACATACTGAGAATGCAAAACGCTAGGAGGAGGATAATGCAAACGTACAAATCGCAACGTGAACCAGATTGTTTCAAGCTGTTCTTGCATCTACATTTCAAACAGGACATATAGATACACTGAAAGAAGTAATTTAAGGAATATGAAATAAAAATAACAAAGACAGGTGAGAAATATCATCCAGCATGATGATCCAGCGCACAATAACATCATCTGTTAATGCAGATTACACCAGCTGCATTTTTCACAAACTGTGCAAATATTACTGAAGCAAACCCGAACATGAGCAGCCGCCAGAGACCAAAGAACTATCACAGACTCAAAGGAATACTAGAAATACTTCCTGTTTGAACAAACTGTAAGACACACAAAGCAGAGGTTTAATGTTATGCAACAAAATGTAACATTTATCAACAGCACCATGATTCATACTTTGTTCTGTGTTCAGAGGTGGCTATGATTGCATTTACTTGAGTAACTATTTTGAAAATAAAATAAAAAGTACTTATTTAACTGGTTTTACTGCACTGTTTTACATTTTGTTAAACTTTTAATTGAGATATATTTTCAGATTTCTGCTAATATGAGCTGAGCATTTTCTACATGGTTTCATTTCTGTTTTGTATTTATAGATAACATGGGTATTTTATTTGAAAGGCTACATAAATGTTCATGTATTTATTTATCTTTCCATAATGTTATAATGTTCTTCCCTCATCAAAAACAAACCTGGAGTGAATGGTTGCTGTGGAGTGAAATCCTTTCATCTCCACAGCAACCATTCAGCTGTGAAAAACACCTGGGTGGGCCTAGCCCCGCCTTCATGGCGCAGCTTTTCCCCCTCTCAGCTCCTTCAGACTAGCCAGCAGCAATTAGCAAACACCTGGTGAAACTGCTGCTTCTCAGTTCAAAGCTGGACAAAACATTGTTAAATGGTTAATAGGATTACTTCCTGAAGGCAGGGTTTCAGAAAGAGCAGGAGCTTCTTAAAGAGACAGAAGCCTAATTTCAAAGTGCTAAATTACAAAGGAAAATTTTATTTAAGTAATATTCTATATATGCATGTATATCTAGCATTTTTAAGAACTGAAGGTAGCATAGCCACTTGATTATTCTTTAACATGGTGCTTTTTGTCTAGAAAACACATAATACTTCCCCTTTAAATTAAAAGCCAGTTTATTGGAGGATTCATTTGCACGGCTCACATAATACACACCAAGTATGTGGGAGCCTGTGTTGCTACTCAAGGTGGTTTTACATCAATGAATGCTGATTAATTAATGATTAATTGATGATTAATAAATACTGTGGAGTATTTATTTCTTTCCATGATGTCACTGAGTCACAGAAACAGTTTTTTATCTCCTTTCCTGTAGATTCCTTCTCTTTTCAGCATCGCTATGCATATTTTCTCTGCTTGAACCGAAACTCACGCATATTTTTTCAGAAGTTAAAGTGATCACAAGCAGAAATTATTTATTTCAAAATGCTTAAATATAAAATGATGAGCCCAGAGTCACGTCCTCAGACTTTATCGAGGGTTTTCTCAGCACAGCTCTGCAGGGAAGGGCTACACTGTTGCACCTTGAGCTGAGAGATAATTTGGTACTTTCTTTTCCCTAGGTTGGTTTTCTGAAGGCACTGATGAAGAACGGACTGAATATCTCAGCAATGGGTTTCCATCAACCCTGCCTGCGAAAGCGAAAACAGCTGGTGAACGTTATCGTCCTGTTTGCTGCCGTGTTCATAATGTTCAAGATGGCGGAAAGGTGGGTGGCGTCACTTCTCTGATCTGACCTGACCCTTTCTTCTGACAGACCAGCTTAGCTTATTAGCTCTGAAAACGTTGCTTAAAATGACTTTTTCCTTTTCCTCATTTTCCTTTTGATTTGTCGTTTGGGGGCAGGTATTTAACGGACGAGAGCCAGATACCCAACCCAAGTGGAAAACTGGGCAGCACAGTAACACGACTCTGGCCCTGGATACAGAATATTACAAGTAAAGGTAAGTTACTCACTTCTCTGTCATCCTTTTGTCAACAGTTTACAGAATAATTGTTTTATTTCCTTGTGCAGCTCCAACAAAAAATGCAACCTCATTTATTGCAGTCAACATGACAAAGACGCTGCTGGTATCAGCTTATCTAGAACACCGCACAAACCCATGGCAGGCGAGTAACGGCTTTATTATACCCTGTGTTCATTAAGGAGTATTCTGTCCGGTCTACCTTAAATCACTGTCGGTCCGCCTTAAATCACTCAGGCTTCCTAAGTCACAATCCTTTCTGTATTTCCTTTCTGCAATGGAAAAGTTTTTTTAGTTAAGATGTTCAAGAAATGTTTAACACAGATTTATTTCAAATTACAATATTTTGAATGAATTAATCCAGTTTACTTACATGGCACATTTCATCAACTATGCAGTTATAAGCGTTTTACATAACAAAATCACAAAAATAAAGTCATAAAAACACCTTTTATATGGCGGCTGTGGCGTCATGTTCATTACAATGAAACATTAATGTTCCATTTGTGACATTATAAACATTACAATGTTCTGTTTGTAATGTTTCAAAAGCGATTGTAACCGGTGGGTTTAGCCTTGATTTGCTGTTTTGCAGTTTTCTGAAAGTTTGTTCCAGATTTGTGGGGCGTAGAAACTGAATGCTGCTTCTCCAAGTTTGGTTCTGGTTCTGCTCTGAAATCCAGAACCAGAACCAGAAGACCTGAGAGGGCTGTGGAGAAGATGAGAAAAAAAATAAATGCAAAAATAAAAAAATTATTGAATTTCATAAAGATTTTTAATCTTAAATATTTGATCATGTCTTTTTTATATATATATATATAAAGTTAAAGTTAAAATAATTTATTTAAATGTTATTTTTGCTGATAATTTGCTTTAGCAATCAAAAAATGGAAACGTTTCTGACAAGAAAAAGAAATAAATAAAAGCAAAGCACATAAAATAGAATTTAATGTGATTAAAATGAAATATTACATATTTTATTACAATCAAAAGTGTAGATTGTGATTAAAAACGTATTGACCAGTAATAAAGTCATCATATATTACAGCTATGGAACTAAAACCAGAAGGTATCAGGTTAGCATTGATGCTAAATACATGTAATAATGATTGAATAGTGAATAAAAAGCACCGTAACTCTTCGCTGTCTCCTCTCAGGTTCGGGTTATCGCGGTGGTTCTGCGTGAAGAGAAGGTTTCCTACCGCTGCGTCTTAATCTGCCGCAACGACAAGACCCACGTCTCAAACGGCAACCTGCAGATCCACACCGACCACTTCGGCTTCCGTTACGGCACTGCCGACATCTTGTGCGTCATTCCGTCGTCATGTGACGCGCCATCGCACGTCGCCGTGTCCTCCGCGGCATTTAAAGGTACAGGACAGATTTCAGCCAGGCGGGCGGGAAAAGCAGCCAAAAGCAACATTTAGTTTTATAATTTTTATACTTTACAAATCTAGAACAAACTTGGAAAATACTATTTACTTAGCAACCTAGAACAACTGGAGCCAACATTTAGTTGGCTCCAGTTCAGCTATTATACTTGCTAATAGCTGAACAAGAATCAAACATGGAGACAGAGAAACTCCTGCTGGTTTATAAACTATAGAGAACTTATTCTTATCAATACTAATCAATTACTAACTTTAGATCTAGAGGAACTAGATCTAAAGTTTAAATTGTGTAGTACTTGTCTTTTTCTTGTTGTTGTTGTTGTTACCCTTTTGGTTTTGTTGTATTGTTTGTATTTCCTTCTAATTCATCTAAAGCACTTTGAACTGTCTTGTTCCTGAAAAATATCTTAATTTAAAATGTAGCAGTCCAAGAAATCACTCAAGAAAAAAAAAAATTTGGTAAAAAGGCAACTGAATTATTGAATAAGCCAATAAGTCCTTAGTATTGATTGAAAAAAAAATGCAGCATAGTAAAAGAATACTCATAAACGTACTTTTTTTAAAGTTACTGAAGTAAATGTAACTGAGTAAATGTAACTAGTTACTACCCGACTGTAAACAGCTTGGTTAAGGTCGAAGTGTCATAGCAACAAGACGAGTTGCAAGTTGCCTTGGCTGGCAATATAGGAGAGTACAGGATAATTTAGGAAATCAAGGTGTTCAGATCAGTTAGTGATTAATAATTTCAGATTGCTAAATTTCCCTTTGGGATCAATAAAGTAATTCTGAATTTGAGTTTGAATCTATGAAACAAGCAGCTTTTTATTTTATGTTCTTTCTCAAATTATTTGAATATTTATTTGAACTTGATGAATAAAAATATCCTGTTTTCACACAGTGGCAAGTTAAACGGATCCAAAATGGAGTAAAAATAAAATAAGAATAAGAGACAGTACAAGTGGGGCAAATTTACATGAGAAAATAATATTAAATATTGTTTACTCAGATCAAAAGGAAATGTTAAGTTGTTCAAAATGTATATTTGTGCAAACACCAGAAGGGATGTAAACACGCTTATTTTTGATCCTGGTTGTATCCGCTGCTGGGAGGAAGGATCTGTGATTACGCTCATTTGTGCATCCAGGATGCAGCAGTTTGTCACTGAAGGAGCTCCGTAGCTCTGCAACATGCACGGGGTGGGAGTTTAAAAATATAATATCTCAAAATGTACACCTGTTGTTTTCTCTCAGAGGAGCATCAGCCTGAATTTTTGGAGGTGAAGAACAAAAACCAAAAGACGGAATCCTTCAGTCACACCTTCACCGTCTGTCTGTCCACCATGTTCGATTTCAACAATGTGCTGCAGGTAAGTCCAGTTCTCCTGCTTGTTAACATGATTCACCATTTACAGATCAGTAAACAACGCAGACCGTCTAAATAAGACGCACTGAAAGTGGCTCCTGTCTCTTTAAGAAGTTCTACCTGAACAATGTTTCTCCATGGTGCCGTTTACAACCATTCTGTGTAAACGGCACCATGAATTCATCGTGCCTTAGTTTGCACAATGAATTCAGCAAACTTTCAGGTCCACCAAGAGTTTGCTAACTGCTGCTGCCACTAGTCTGAAGGAGCTGTGTGAGGGAAAACACAGGGGAGAGGGGTTTTGTTTTAAAACTGTCATCATGTTGTGACAGTTCAATATGAGAACAATAATCTGTGAAAAGATCAATAGTTGCTGTCTGAAGAAATGCATCAAAAACAACCAATCAGAGCCAGGAGGAGGGGCTTAGCGCTGTCAATCATCCTCGTGAGCATGCTGCTAAATGTGCTAATGGTGGAGAAACTACTTTCTGTTACAGGAAAACTGCTTATCCGCTATCAGTGGGCGTGCTAACTAGCCTAGCATTTCGCAGCATGCCCACCTGGAGAGGTGATTGACAGCGCTAAGACCCGCCTCCTGGCTCTGATTGGTTGTTTCTAGTTGGCACAGGGAGGAGGCAGAGGAGCTTGAATTTATTCACAGATTTTCTGTCTCAAACCAAACTTTAACAACAAATATGTAGAGAAATATTTTTTGTAAAAGTTACATTCTGCAGCTTTAAAATACTGTTAGTAATTTAAATGTGGCTCCTGTGTTAATGTTTATTTGCTCTGTTTTGCAGTTTGTGCAGAGTTTAGAAATGTTTCAGTTACTGGGAGTGAGCAAAGTGTTTGTCTATAAAACCAGCTGCAGCGCTAAAACCCAACGCGTTCTGAACTACTACACCAGAAAAGGTAAGTAGAGCAGAACTATGACGCTTTTTCAGTTTGTTCAATCCAAGAAGTTCTGTGCAAATTTCACACAGAAAGGTCAAAGCAGCCAAACCTCGCTTTCCCTTTGCCTGACTTCCTTCCTGTCCCTTTTATTTCTCCATGGTCAGACAGAAAACTGCTCAGGATGACAAGCGTCTTTTTTAACTGTTTTTTAAACAGGAAACAGCTGCTGTTTTATTTTCTATTTTATTTAGCCACAAAACTTCAGTTGACTGAAGATTTTCACTCAGAGATGATTTTTTCCTGTCCTGGGATGAAAAGCTGATTTTATTCTATGACCATGCAGTTTCTGCACATTTATTGACTTGTTGCAGCAGCTTGTCTAGCACACATAAAACTCATCTTTTATCTCTTAAGTGAGTCAGAACTGATAAAACTCAGCAGACTTGGCGCATATAGGAAGTACTCAGATAAACATTTTTAAGGTTTTTCCACAGTTTATCAATTGGTTTTATCTGGACTTTGACTAGGCTTTTCTACTCCTTCGATCTGCTTTGATCTAATATGTCAGGGTGTAATCCTCTTTCTGGAAACCGTGGAAAAACAAATCTGTTTCCGTATTAAATATGTTCCTGTTTTAGGAATATGGGTTTTTGTCTCGTGTGGCCAGAGTTTAGTAAAGTTAAACATTATTTATGTCTCACCGTTCAAGAATGCAAAACATCAGACATTTGTACATCCACCTAGTTAAACAAAAGCAGTTGTAAAAAGATTTTTATGAGGCTGTATGCAGGTTTGGGATGCCATACGCAGTTAAAAAAATGATTTAGATCTAGTTTCAACCTAGATAAATGTTTAGTCAGCAACCTAACTAAACATTGTAGCTCTTTGGTTTAGCCACAAAGATTGTAGCTAAAGACTTACCTTCAACCAAATATAAGTCATTGGGTTGGATCTAAAGCTCTACCTATAAACTAAATATTTCATTTGAAGCTACAAAATTAGCTTCAAACTAAATGTTTAGTTAACAAGCTAAATATTGAGCTAGCAAGCTAAATTTTTAGCTTCAACCTAAATATGCATCCATGCTGAGTAAAGATGTCTGCCTTCAGATCTTCATCCTCCTCCTCTTCCTCCTCCTCAGGTGTCTTGGAGGTGATTCCTTGGTCCATGTCCGGCTTTCTGAATGTCTCTCGCGGATGGCTGCCCTCACACGGCCCCGGTGACCTCCACTACTTTGGGCAGATCGCCGCGCTCAACGACTGCCTGTACCGGAACATGTACCGGTCCAAATACGTGGCTCTGCTCGACATGGACGAACTCATCCTGCCCCAGACGGTCAAAACGTAGGAAAAGCGCTCACATTGCTTCAGTGATGACAGAAACGACAGAATCCAGCAGTGAAAGTTTATTCAGAGCTCCACAAGACCAAGCTTTTATTTTGATAGTCCATTTTAGCCAAATATTTAGCTAGCAACATTTTTAGTCAGCAAGTTAAATATTTAGAAATGTTTAGTTTGAAAACAGTATCTTATGGAGCTAAATATTTATCTTGGAACTCTGATAATGATAAATGTGTTTTACAGTGTAACTTTATAAATGGAACCCCATAAATATTTAGCTGTAACACTAAATACTTAGGTCTAAGCTAGTTTTTTAGTTTACAAACCAAATGTTTAGTTAACAGACTAAATGTTTTGATGTAAACTTTATATTTAGTTTGCAGGAAAAATAAGTTGGGAGCAAACTATTTAGCTTTAAAGCTAAATATTTAGCTTGCTAATTAAATATTTCATTTTTAAACTATTACCTGTTTATAAATGAACAACATGGTGAAAATATGACTATGACTATATGACTACAGTCATATAACGATAATATGACTATTATCGTTGCTTGTACTTGTGACAGTGCAATGACAATAAAGTTGAATTTTATTCTATTCTATTCTAAAAATTAACCCCCTTTTTTTTTCCTTTGTGTCAAACTAAATTGCTCAAAGTGTTCCAAATGATTTTTGACAGTGTAACTTTACAATCCTGACCCAACAAAAATAAACATGAGTGAGGTTTTAATTTCCAAATAACAAAGAATGAGACATGAAAGTCATCACAAAGTGTTTCACTTTCCTTCCTCCAGCTGGACGGAGCTGCTGCCTCTGCTGGAAAGTAAGTACACCCAAAACAAATGCTACATGTTTGAGAACAACGTGTTCCCCAACAACGTGACGCTGCCAGGGAGCGGGACCGACCCGGCCCGTTGGAGGGGCGTCCCGGGCGTGGACGTCCTGACCCACCTGCACCAGGAGCCCATCATCAAAGAACACGTTTACGAAAAGTTCAAGATCATCGTCAACCCTCGACTCATCACCTCCGTCTCTGTTCACGGCGTCCTCAAGTCCCACAGCTCGGACGGCTGCGCCTGGGTGGACCGGAACATCGCGCGGATGTATCACACCAGGTAGAGCGATACGATAATCAATCACCTGATCGCTTTATCGCAAAAACATGAGAAACAAATAACTATTAAAAACATTGTGTAAAACAACTGTTTGACTTTTTAACCAAAGTTATCAAGGCTAGTAAAATAACAAAACCTGAAACCGAGAAAACATTTTAACTGAAATAAATGGAAACCGTCATTAATGGGGAAAAACGTTTATGAAACCAACTAAAACATACTGAAGTTACAGATATAATAATATCTGTATTTTTCATCTTTTCAAACTGATGTGATTTTTTACGTCAGCTGTCGGTAAATTACGGTAATGCACCGACAGCTGCGCTGGTCCGCAAAATGGCGGCAGCAAAAGTTGGGAGAAATCGTCAGACAGTTGGTTGTTCAACAAAAATTAAATAAATTTTTTTTTGGAAATGTGTAAAATCTTCAAGTTTGGAAATTTTCCAAGTTTCAAAAGTAAAAAATGTAAAAATTTTTGATCTCAGAAGTTTCTTTTTGTCTGTTTTTTCAATATGCAATTGTGCCAATACATTGTTGTAGTTTTTTTTCTCATCAAGAAAGAAAAAGCCACAAATTATGTTGATTATGCAACATAATTCAGAAGCAAAAAAAATAAAGGAAAATAACTTTTATAGGGGTTAAAAGCAAGCAAACCTTGAAAATATGTGGAAACAAATGTAACCATCCATTTATTCCTATTTTTATTTCTCTGTTTCTTTTCAGAGCTCAGATGCAAACCCATCTGACTGCAGACCAGCTGGTTTATGACGGCAGACTGCTGAGCTACAGCGAGACGCTCATCAACGCCGTAAACGTCACGCTCAGGGAGAGCGGGATTCTCTGACCTGAATGGCAAAACTCATCCGTCAAGAAGACATTGATCAGAAACAGGACAATTAATAAATAATATTTAGGAAAGAATATGCACTGTGAAAGTATTTAACTACACACATCTTTGAATATATATAAATGAGAAGGAAATTAAGGAAAATACAGTTTTAAGAACATGATGTGGTGAAGATTTGAAAGTTTACAGGAACATGAAACTAAACCATTGTCGTCAGTGTGAGAAAAACCAGCAGGAGAAAAACTCTTTCATCTGGCAGCTCAGCAGAAACTCTCTGGGTTGCCAGCCAAAGCAACTCGTCGTGTTGCTGTGATGCTTCAACCTCAACCAAGCTGATTGCAGAGTCGGGTAGTAACTAGTTACATTTACAATTACTTCTGTAACTGTTTTATTTTGTTACTTATATGAATTATTGTAATTTACCAAAAGTTTTCCTTAACTTTATATGTCGGTCCATCTGATGATGTAAATTTTTAATTGTTGAAGATGAATAATTTTTAATTTATTAAAGTATTAATCAGTAAAAAATTCAGTACTTGTGTAGAATTCTTGAAAATTTACCAATTTTAAGAACACTTTAAAATAAAACGTTTCAGTGACTCAAATAAAGTTGGATTTATCATTAAACATTATCAGAGGTCAGATCGCCGCAGTGCAATGGCTGATCCTCACCCTGAGCGATCCAATTCAATTTTCAAAGAAATTTTATTTGTTCTCAACAAATATAATCATTGACAAAAAGACAAGAAAAAAAGACAAAATTCGCAATTACATAATAAAATAATTCAAGTGCATACCTTTAGCACAAAAGGAAAGGTAACTAAATAAAATAGGGAACAAATAATTAAATAAGTAATAAAACAACGGCCAGGAAAAAGGCAAAAAAAATAAAACTTGGCTACAAATTTTCGTCTAGTTCTAGTAAGATAACAAAGACTCACACAAGTAATATAATAAGTAAAGGCAAATGTTATTTAACCATCTTCAAAAAAGCCATAGGTACTTTCCAGGCCAACAATTCCTTCTCTTTTATGTTACCCAAACACCATTTCCAAAATTTTTAATTTTCGGATTTTCAAACTCAGAAATTGTCCAAAGAAATCAGAATTGTGCTCGTCTTGTGTATAATGTCCCTAACA
>CAEGAG010175302.1:0-79222 GCA_903067065.1 Brachyrhaphis terrabensis
AGGTGCAGACGTCCTATAAAGGCCAAAGCTGAAAATTGCAGTTGGTTTGAATGACCACTAGAGGCGCAGTGGTTCCTTCCTGAATGGGTTCCTTCATTCAGGAAGGAACCCACTTCCTGAATGATCTAGAATGCATTTCGGAACAACTAAAGCAGCTCGAACGTTTACAGTTTTTGGTTGACATAATTAAGCTTATCTTCTATTAAACCGATCTAACTAGTCTGCTCTGAGAATGAATTCCACTGTGCTCTGTAAACATGTTGGTTTATTTCTCTTTTACAAAAACCTAGATTATGACAATCCCGTTATTGATCCACAGCGGGAAAATAAAATTGTCTTTGATCTGTTATTTACATGATTCCATGTGATAAGGCTGCAGGGCATCGGTCACACTGTAACAACAGAAGATCTAAGACCGCAGCAGGCCATACCAGATCCCAGTTAGACCTGCTTGGAGTCAGATTTCAGTCCCATGTGTATGACTCACTGCACCATCGCCAGGTCTTTGAGCGCATGACTGCGATGCTTCTTGGCTTTATATCCAGGCCGGAGGATCTCGATTTTTCTCTTCTTGGCTTCAATTTTTTTCTTGTGCTTCTTAAGTTTCTTCTTAGCGGCGATGTCTGGGTTGGCCACCGCCTGCGTGGTGGAGAGCAAATATTAACACACGACGTACGGGTGAAACCTTGTATGTCTTGGGTCTGGCGCTCACCATACCTGCATGGCTCTGTGTCTCTTGCGAGCCGCTCGCCTCTGTGAGAACTCCTTCTGGACGGCGGAGAAGGCCAGGGAGAATCTCTCCAGCCCCACCTGCTTCTTCAGCAGCTCAATCAGCTCCTGCGCCAAGTTCTTCAAGGTTGGATCTGGATAGAATGGAGAAATATGGATTTAAATCCACCAAGACTACCCTTTCTTGTATTTTTCGTTTACTCTTTGCCAGTCAGACGGAGACCTTGCTCAGCATATGTGCTGTCCAGCTCTCTGTACAGAGGAGTGATGATGGTGGTGAGGTAGGGGCCGAGGCGTTCCTTCCCCAGGTCCACCGCTGTGGCTCCCAGGAACTTAAACACACACGTTCTCTGTTGGAAAAAGCAGAGACGAGAGGTATGAAGTGATGAAATGTTACACTATTCAAAGCCCTCCAACTATTTTCACATTTTGTCCAATCATAAACACCATCCCTACAGTGGTGGCAACATCGTGATGTAGGGCTGCTTTTCATCAGCAGGGGCCTTTACATGTAGCCATATGGTTGCTTGGATTTTGTATGGGTTTTTTTAGTTAACAAGTATTGATTTTATTATTCATCTTTGTATAATTTAATGTTTTTTATTGGGATAGTGTGTGACTTGGGGTGGGAAATATGGACTTGGAATTTTAATTGCGATATTTTGAGGTACAACTATGACAAAAATGCTAAAAAAAAATAATTTTTTTTGTAACTATGTTTTGCAGAACAATAAATTGTCCCAGTTGAATGTATTGTGTTAAACAATAACATTCAACTAATATATTGATAATGTCATAATAATGCAAGTTCACCCTCTCAGTGAATAATAAACTTTAGTTTTGTAAAGAATACTTAACAATGGAACTGGAAGATATTTTAAATATATAAAAAAAAAAAAAGATGTTACTGACATTTATCGATATTCTTGAGATAATCTGTGGCCAAAAGTGAAAATTGACTCTGAAGATGAACCTGACGATCTGCTCACCTTGAGAGGAACCTTAGGAGCGTATGCTGCTTCTCTCTTCGCCATCAGAGACAGTTTCTTAATGAGCCACAGCAAAGAAGGACGCCTGTTGTCTTTTTCATCATCGACCTCTTCTTCCTCCTCCTCTTCCTGTTCTTCCTCGTGATCGCCGTCATCTTGATCGCCATCCTCTCCATTCTCCGTCTCATTTTTCCCCTCTTCCAGAGAGGTGATGTGAGACTCTGGGGAGATGAGGTAAATCACCTTTCCAATAAAGAGGAGGTTTTTGATCACCTGTAAACAGGAATTCGGACATTTATAAACTCGAACAAACTGCAGAAGTAAAACTTGATGTTTCAGGCGTAACTATGTACCTGCTCTCCCGACGCTGTGTCCAGGAACTTGGACTGCAGCTGGCTGCAGAAGCTCAAAGCCAACTCTCTCATCTGGGAATAGAAGGAAAGCAGAAGTGAGACGCAGGACTTTAAGACGGATGCGAAGCCAGCAAAGTGATGTTGGGCTCACCTTCTTGTCCAGGTTGTTGGTGATGAAGTCTACAGCCGCCGGGTGAGACGAGGGGTCTCCCTTCCTTCCCCTCCAAATGGCGACCAACTGCTCGGCCGGCTGAGCGGCGAAGAGCTGACCGAAGAGCTGCGAGGCGGTGAGCCACACCCA
The DNA here is from genome assembly GCA_903067065.1 of Brachyrhaphis terrabensis. Taxonomy (NCBI): domain Eukaryota; kingdom Metazoa; phylum Chordata; class Actinopteri; order Cyprinodontiformes; family Poeciliidae; genus Brachyrhaphis; species Brachyrhaphis terrabensis. Next base: position 2,373 of record CAEGAG010175302.1, read on the forward strand.
GCAGTGAGGGTGGCGCAGGTGGGCTTCCACGTGACCTGAAAAAGGTTTGAGGGGCGTTCAAGGGCGAGCTCGTTTGAAAAGAAGGTGGCACATCTGTAACGTGCTTACCCCAGATGTGAAAGAGCGTGTCGCGAGGCTTCCTGAGCTCCAGCAACCCGCAGTGTTTGTTCAATTTGGAGATGAGGGTGAGATAACTGAACAGCAGCCGGTCGGCTCCTTTCTCCTCCTCGACCTCATCAATCTGAGGGGAAGACGTGAAGATCCTTTACAATTCTTCCATCCTTTTCTAAGTCGAATTTGCTTCTACAGTGTTCCACCAACTCAAAATTATGACTTTTTAAGACCATTACGAATGGAATTTAAGACCTACATCTCCACGGAAAGGTACAAATTTCACTAGCTAGTTGGCAAGTGCATGTTAGCCGTCTCAAATCACAGAATGAACTGAAAACGTCTGAGTGCGACTTAAAACTTTTGCCTGACAGAAATGTCCCACAAGAAAAAATACAGAGAATATGCGGGATTAAATAGTCATGTCAAAAAAAAAAATTAAGACCTGTGATTAAATTACTTTTAAAAAATTTATATAAGACATTTTAAGTCCTTAATTTTAGATACACGAATGTAAGACTTTTTAAGGATGCACTGACTTCCTGTTGTATGTTTACTCACATCTTCGTAGGCGTCAGGGTGGATCTCTTTCTCCAGCAGAGGCAGTATGTCGTCCAACCGACTGGAGAATTTCTCCTCCTCCGCCTCCACAAACAAGCCGCAAACCTGAGCTCCAACGCGCCGCAGCGTGGCCTGAAGGAGAAATCATCGACATGGCTTTTTCAAAAGGATGTGACAATTAACCGAAAGGTCTTCAAATCTCATAGTTATGAATAATCCCTAAACTTTTTCAATTTGTCGCACTAAAGCTACAAACTACTGTACTTTATTGGGGTCTTTAGGTAATAAATCAACACAAAGTAGGGAATAATTGTGAAGTGGGATGTAAAGTCTTTGGCTTATGAGAATTGTGCGCATATATATATATATATATATATATATATGCACCTAAAAAGAAAACTGAGCACAAAAGTTGCTCAATTATGCAAATTCTAGGAATGCACCGGCTGACATTTTCTGGCCAATCACTGATTTTTAAAGAGCCTGACCTGCCGATTCCAATTTTGGTCAATTTTGTTTAAAGCGCAATTATCCCTGATTCTGACCAAACTTAGGTAAACTTATGAATTCAAGAGAAGCTACAAAGTTTTCTGGCATTTAGAAAATAGAAATAATTTGGGTAATTTTTATCTAAAACAAAAGAGGCTTGATCACACTTAACTCCAGACAGTGTGTGTCTTTTTATATTTGGCTTCAACTGTACTAATCGATCGATCTCCAATCTCTCAAAATGAAGGAAATCGGAGCCGATTTATCGGTTCGACCACACACCAAAAAAAAGAAAAAGCATTTGTGACTAAATGTGGAAAAGTTCAGAGGTGTGAATACTTCAGTACCTTTTCTGCAGTGAGCCAGGTGTTGACATAGGAGTACAGCACGTTCTGGTGGTCTACGTCCAGCTGGCCGAGCAGCGTCTTAATGGCCATGGCGGCCATTTTCTTACAGCGCACCGAGTCGTCGTTGACGACGATCAGAGCCAGCGGGGGAAAGAACAGGCTGCTGTACAGCGCCAGCAGTTTCTGAAGGATAAAACGAGAATGTTATTCAAATATTCGCGAAAAATCTGTAATTGTCGGGAATATCGTGTTAGAGAGAAAACAAGGATCCAATCTGAACCTCAGGGAACATCTGGAAGATGGAGGCCAGCAGTTCCATCACAGACTCCCTGCCGGTGTCCTGCTCGTACTGCAGCTGGGCCACCACGAAGTCCAGGTGGAACTTTAGCTTCTTCCCCAGAGGGTAGTCCAGCAAGTACTTCAGGTAGATCTGCACCACACAAAAAACACGGTCAGACGCCAGCACCAGAACCTCTGCTTCAGAAACACCTCGGCTTGTTCTTACGTGTCGGCAGTGAGTTCTGATCATGTTGTTGCTCCCGGTGACGGACAACTTGGCCACCTTCTTCAACACCTGCTCCATCTCTGGGACGATGAGCTTCCTGGACAGGATGGCCTGGAGTGGTCCGACACATGAAAACACACGGCTGAGAGGGGGCCGACGGCTTCCTGACACCGTGTCGCACCCCGAATTGCGGCGCTTACCTTGAGCAGGCCGAAGGCGGTGGCCTGGCGCGACTGGTCGTAGATGTCCTCCTCGGCGTAGCCCAGCAGCACCTGCAGCTGTGTCTCAGAGATCTTGTTACTTTTGATGTTCTTTACGAGAATGGTCATGGCCTGCACAGCAGAAAGAGATCAGGTCAGTGTCAGCGTTTAGTTATTCAATACGCAAAAGAGTCAAAAACAAAAAACAGTTTATTAGTGGAAAAACGTATTTGGACGAGTCGATGAGTTTCTCTTCCTGGGACAAGAATGTGGCGACCGTGGGCAGACACTCTCTCCTTTTAAGTGGAAAAAAATACTAGAAGAGAGGGAGAGAGACAGAAACAAAGACAGAGACAGAAAAAAAGAGGAATGCAGATGGCAAGAAAGAGAGAAAGAAAAAAAGGAAAACAGAGAGAGAGAAAGGCATGGATAGAAAGAATGACAGACAAAGAGAGAAAGTCAGAAAGAGAGAGAGAAACAAAGACACGGGAAAAGACAGAAAGACAATTTTGCTGGACAACAAATTGTCCCAGTGATTATCGCAATAAACGATAACGTTGTTATTTTGAGACATCCAAAACATTCTAAATAAAATGCAACCAAAAGCAATAAATAAAATGGATTATGAAGCAGCTGTAAACAAAATTATTTCATGCGCATTCCTCCTACAGCTTGTATTTCTCTCTACCTTGAAGCAGTTCTGGACCAGCTGGTAGTTCTCTCCCCGCGCCGCTCCGGCCTTGGAGTAATCCTTCAGCAGGACAAAGAGCTGCCTGGTCAGCTGCTGGGCGTTCCGCTTCACGGCCGGCAGAGGGAACCTCAGCAGCCAGGTGAACGCCACCAGAGCCTCGGTGATCACCTGGGGAGGACGCGTCACGTCAGACGGGATTCGAACAGCAGAGACAAAAAGGTAACCACGGTGATGGGGTGAAGGCTGGTACCTTCACGTGCATGGAGTTGAGGCACTGGAGCAGCAGCTGGATGAAGGGATCCAGCATCTCCAGAGCCGACGGCTCGGATGAGTTCACTTTAGATCTCTTCAGACTTAAGTGGAGCAACTGGAGGATTCAAATGTGGAATATTTAATGACTTGTAGCTTAAGAGGGTAGATCAAACAGTCCAGTACTGCTGTGTGGGTTTGGTCACCTTGAGTCCAGCGTCCACCAGGATGTGCATGTTTGTGCGGCTGCTGACGGGGGCTTTCTGCCCCCCTCTCTTCGGGGTTGGAGGCAGCAGCAGGCAGCTGGGAGGGGGCAGCCTAGGGTCAGGGGGCGGCTCTGCCGACGCTTTCTCTCTGGAAAAAACACACAAAGCAGCAGAGTGAGTTAGCCGCTGCCGTTTCAGGGTCAGTTTGAGCGTATTAGCGGTAGCGGGGAAGGGGCTGGCCTACCGGTCCCTATTGGTGAGCAGCGGCAGGCTCTCGCTGACCAGGCCGTGGGTCAGCAGCAGCACGTCCTGCGAGCTCATCCCGCTGTTTTCCAGCAGGCCCAGGATCAGCCGCCGCAGTACGGCCGCCACACGGTTACACGCCTTCAGACGAGAGGAGGTCTCCAAGATCTGGAGGGAGAAAAAGAAGAAAAAGAAAACGATCTGTAACCGGGGTTTTGAACACTTTTTCTCACTGTAAAATTCAAGCGCTTTTCAGCTAAGTTTTAGTTCATAAAAGTGAACTAAAAAAAACGGTTTCAATTCATTTTTCACTGTAGATTCTATAGCAGGGACAAAGTAAACCAAAATTTAACAACATAAAAATATGTTTTTAATGTTTCTTTCACACAACCTTTACATATGAGTGGTGTGAGGACAAAACATTTAGCAAAGAAAAAAAAAAAAAAAACCCAATTCGATTTGTTCAATGTAAAAAATATAAGTTAATCTTTCGTTCAGTCACACAGATCAAGTCATTGAGCCATTAGGAATGATAAATAAGATAATTAACCTTCCTGCTCAAACTAAATGCTTAAACACAATATACAAGGAAAGTCACAAAAAATCTCTTCAAAAAATTTTCTTGCTATGTTTTTTGGCATTTAGCAAATAAAAATAACTTTTAGAATTCTAACTGACGTCAAACAAGAAATTTGATTTGATTTCAGTCAGTTTTTAAAAAAAAAAGTCTATAACATTTTAATATTTTGCTAAACAGATTCCAAACTTAAGCTTTTGATCAGACGTTATATTGCACTTTTTTGTCTACAAAAATTCAAGCCTTTTCAAGGATTTCCAGCAGCCGAACGAACTCTGAACACCACTAAATCCCGCCTCTTCCTCCTTGGATCCGCCCTCACCTCTTTCAGAGGCAGGACCAGCTTGGTAACGCTCTCCTTGCTGCAGAAGCGCGCCAGCAGCTCGTATGAGTCCATGCTCTTGCTGTGTCGCGCCTCCATCACCTTGGAAACGATGCCCTTGACTTCCTTCTCCTCGGCGACGGAGCCAAACAGCTCGTTGTTGAAGATCTGACCGGCAAAGGGCAAAAGCGGCCATTTAGGCGAGAGGAGGAGAAGAAGAAGAAGAAAACTGAAGAGTTTCTATGTTGAATCTGGAAGTGGGAAGCTCTTACTCCGATCAGCATGCTCATGCAGGGGTCCAGGTCTCCGCTCTTCAGCGTCGGGCTGATGGCAGACAGCAGCTGATACACTGTGAATGTCAGAACGTGCACCTGATTGGATGGAGGGAGGGAAACGGATGAGAGAAAAACCAAAAAGTCAGTTTTTCGGCTTAAAAAAAAACCCGGTATGTATCCTTTTCATAACTTCCCAATCACGTGCCACTTTGTGTTGGTCAATCACATAAACTATACATCAATGATTTTAATGTAACAAACAGAACTATTACTTGCTAATATCTGCATGCGCTGTGTGTTGTCCTACCTGGTAGCCTTTGACCAGAACGCCCTGCATCTCTTTGAGCAGATACTGCAGATACCTGCAGCCCAGAGTCTGCATGATCTTTACCAGCGTTCCTCTCGCTACGTCACGGATCTCCTGGAAGCGGTTCCTCAGCAGGACGCAAACCTTGATCAAGATGCTGGAAAAGAAGAAAGCGGACGCTGTTAATCGCTCACGTGTCAGAAAACCTCCCCAATTTTAAGAAAAAACTTGACCTACCCCGGGAGGTTGGCCTCCATGATGTGAGGAGGAAGAGTCTGCATGAGCTTGACCATGGCGAACGCGATGGGAATGCGCGCCACCTCCTCATCCTTCACATCTTTGGATTTCACCGCTTTGTGCTCCTCGTCACGCTTCACCTGAAGGGAGAAATAATTATCTAACCTTTCATTGCTGCTGCTGCTGGGGAGCGTTTCCTTATCCAGTTCCCGCTCTCTACCTTTGCAGTGAGGCACTTGTTGAGGCGGGGCAGCACGCTGTCGTTCACCGTCCGGTGGATGGCAGCCATCAGGGACTCCAGCTCCTCTCTGCTTTGGGGCAAGCCGCAGGACACAGGGGGCGCTGTAGGAGCTGCCTTCGCTGGGATTCTTGATGCCGCCGATTCGGTTTCCATGGGGATGCTGGCGGAAGCCACCTTGTCGTCAGTCTCCATGGCTTCTTTGTCATCGCTGGTGTCCAGTTCTTTGGCCTCTGCCTCGTCTTCGACATCCATTGCAACGCTCTCAGCTGGGCAGAAATAATTGAGATGTTTATAAAAAAAAAAAAAAAAACTTCAATATGGAATTACAACAGGTAGATAAAGGTTTTACAGAAATTATGCCAGGTGGTTTTTGGATGAAATAATAATGATGAAATACATTAATGGATGCTGGACAAACTGATGCTGGATGGACAGACAATGGACTGAGGGAGAGAGGGATGGATGGACAAGGAAAAAAAAACATGGATGGATAGAAAAAAAAAGATGGACGATGTACAAAAAAGGATGGACGAATGACAGGATGAACAAAAGGATGGACGACTGGGCAGACGATGAAAAAAAGATGGACAGACGAATGGATGCTGAGTAACAGGGACAAAGTGCATCTAGAAGAACCGACTCTTCCTCCATGCTCCTCCAGACCAGAAAACGCTCCAGTCTGTTTACAGAACGGATCTTTGCCGCTCCTCCTCTCACCTTCTCTGGCTCTGGCAGCCTCCATCTCTCTGCTGAGGGTCTGATGGTCGAAATGGAAGGCCTCCAGCACAGTGACCAGCAAACTGCAACGAGGAGCAAACAAATAAATCCCCTGAAATAAGCCAAAAAAATTTAATAAAATAAAACAGCTCCTGATTGTCCAGCTCTACCTGACGGCCAGTTTCTGCTCGGCCTGCCCCGTCTGAAGAATGTGGACGAAGTGCTTCAGGTAGTACAGGTATTTGGACCAGGTCAGCTTACGGCACACCGCCCCCACCACCTCCACCGAGGCGGACGTCATGTTCTCATGCTGCGGCATGGAAAGTGGACAAGAATGTTAAGGGGGAAAAAAAAGCAAATACCTGTAAGAAAACCTCGTTTATTCTCCGCCGTCACCTTCAGCATCTTCTCGTCCAGCAGGGCGGTCATGGCATATGGCATGATGTAGTTCTGAAGCGAGCGCGGGGTCATCGTCACGGCGCCCTCGGTCAGCTGTTTGGCAAACCTCCTCAGAGCGCGGGCTCGACGGTGGATCTGAGCGAAATGCACAGGTCGGTTAAATGGCCCAAACGTGGGAAATACAGGAGGAGGACGGGTCCGTCTAATACCTGGATGTGCTTCATGTGCTCAAAGAAGTCCGACTCCGGGTCGTTGTAGTCCGTCAGCTGCACCAGGTCTCTGAACTCTTTCTTAGTGGGGAAGTTCTTCACCAGACAGGCCAGGACGGAGGTGTATTCATGCTGGACGCTCTGGAAAATAGAACAGAAATACACAGAGAGAGAGAAAGAGAGATTGGATTCAGGGCCAAAGCTGCAGAAGAGGCAACAGGATGACATAATATGAGATCATCTAAATTACAAGATGAAAAATATAGCAAAATGAAGGTTTGAACACTTTTCCCACAGTAAAATTCAAACACTTTCCAAGCATTTTCAAACACCAGCACCATAAATTAGAGATAAAAAACAACAACAAAAAAAATTTATGTATATTTTTTATTAGGACTATAAAAATTTAGACTTTAATCAAACGTTAGATTACAGTTTGAACATCAAGGACTTTCAATGACTTTATCTAGAAATCAAGCACTTTCCAATCCTTGGAAAAACCTAAATGAAATTCAACCATTTTCAGGGATAAAATACATCAACGCCATGGCTGAGAATTAAAGACACAAGTAAATATCTGTTGAGAAATGCTTTGCAAATGTATTCACAGCCTTAAGTACAGCTATTTGTTGTGCCCGCCACAAATCTGTCCTATTGTTGAATAGTTTGAATGGTCTTCTCAAAGTCCAGACCAAAATAAAATTGAGAATCTGAGTCAGGACTTGAAAAGTCCTGACACTTTAATAGGTGAAATCTGTCCAATCCAAGTTAAAATGTCCATCTCAGGAGGACTAAGTCCAAATGCATATTTGACTTTTTTAGCATTCTGTTGTTAAAAAAACTTGAAAACCACTAAAGAAATTAACTGGATGTGAGTTCTTGTACCTCAGTCTTGCTGTGGAGCCCCTTGTGGACGGCGTCCAGGATGGTGTGTTGTATCAGATCTCTGTAGATCTGCAACCCGGCACCGACGGCCGCCACCTGGCTGATGACTGCCGACATGCACAGGGTGGCGTTGTCTCCCAGCGACATGTCGCCGATCTGCATTTAAAGAATAAAAGAATCACGTCCAGCTTAACGGTGTCCAGCTCGATCGCGACAGAAAGTGTGATTTTAGATTTAGACTGAGAGATGTGCCGCGCGAACCTCATATGTATGGAAGCAGTTGTATATGAGGATGCTGATGTAGTCCAGGTCCAGAGTTTGCATGTCTTTGACCCGCTTTGCCGCCTCTTGGAAAGCCGTCAGCCGCACGTCAAAGTAGATCTCGTCCAAGTGGCGGCTGTCGAACGCGTTCAGCTGGAAAGGTTTACGCATTTAGACCAGCTTCAATACTCCTCAGCTCACAATTACGGGTAGAAAAGCTCACCTTTGTTGCTAAATCTGTGACGTACGTGAGCGAAGGGTCCAGATCTGAGAGAGTCTGGCAGCAGAGAAGAGAACACGTTACCGATATACCAATATCAGACATCAACATGAAGAAGGCAAGAAATAGAAAAATAAATAAGTTGTTAATGTATTTCTAGCCAAACTTCACTGAATTTGTTAAAGGATACCTGGTAAACGGTGGTGAGAGCCTGTCTAGGCAACTTCTTGTGAATGATGGCGAAGAGTTTTCCAAGCGGCCGCAGGAAGGCGGAGGGCTGGTCGCTCTGCTGCAGCAGGTTCTGGATGGTGGCCAGGAGGTCCAGCTCTGTCTCCTGGGACAAACACATTACATCCTTTAAGAAAAATAACTCTATACAACTAGAGCTAAAGCGACTAATCCTGATTAACTGATCACCGAGACAGTCGTCAACTTATTTAGTAATCAATTAACCGCCAAGTGGAGTATACAGACTCCAAAAAGGCATTTTGCTGAAACAACATCACACTCAATGCAAAAGAATATTTACATTTAAGATGAAAAACCTTCTTAGTCTGTGAATATGTTCTATCCAGAACTCCACTAGTGGCAGTTTCAGTTTCACCCAGTTCAAATTTTGTGATAATCTCCTATTAAGACATTTACTATCAAATTATGAATCAGTTTATCTAAAAAAATAATAAATCAATCAACAGATTAGCCTCTACACTGCATCATTGTTAAGTGAAGCAAAATGGGTTGAGCTTTTCACACATTGATGTTAGGAGAATTATTATTTTTTGGGTAAAGATGAATCTTTGTACAGAGGATCAAGCGTTCGCTAAAGGAATGCTACATTGTTGCAAGAAAATATGTATTCTTTTAAAGTGAAAAGCAACTGAATTATTTGTTTATTTTCATGTTTTCATGTATTTCTAATATTGTATAAAAAAAAACCTTAAGTGGTTAAAGGAAAAAATTTGCAGAATGTCTCAAACTTTTATCATTTTTTTTAGTATAATCCATTACTAATATAATTGTTGCAGCACTATTTGCAAGTAAAAGAAGATCCTTTGAGCTTCTTCTGAATGATAAGCAAAACTTCAAACATTGGGTTTTTATGTGGCAGACCAACATACAGAACTGTTAGGAGTCTTTTCTCCACACCGTGATGTTGCCGCCACCATATTTAGCAACAAAAACAAACATTTTTATGGACGTAACATGACAAAACGGCCTATATACAAATATTGAGACAAGCAGGTGTTGGAAGTCTCACCTGAGAGTTGCTGCCTCTCAGGAGGTAAGGAAGCAAAAGGCTGATGAGCATCGAACTCTGCTCCTTGTCGCTCACAAATCGACTCACCCTGACAGAGAGAAAATAATAATTTTTTTTTAAATTTCTTTTATGCAATCCATTTTGAACACCGAAAAACTAAAAAAAGGCTCGAGAGGAAACCGATTAAACAAACTCACTTGGAGAGAATGTTGAGCTCTTTGGCTACCTGAGCTCGGAATTTCTTCTTCTTGATTCTGTCCGTATTGCGAACCACTCCGCTGAAATATCGCAGCAAGGTGGTGATGTGAGGCAGCAGCAGTCTGGAGCCCTGAGGTAGGGATTCTGGAGAAACGGAAAACAAAAACACAACAAAGTGAATATTTCATTTGGACGACGCAAAATTAAGGAGCTTCTAAGGGACTATAGTTCTGAACCTTCTGTGATGACGGCGCCCTCTGGAGGCTGCGGGAACACGCAGCCATTCACGACGACCTCAGACTCTGCTTCGGAGGCAACAAAATCTTTGGCTGTTGCTAGAGACTCGAGCATGTCCATCACCATGGCGACGGTGGCCGGGGATGTGTTTTTGGCAGACAGGAGGGCAAAGACGTTTAGGAGGATGTCGCACTCTGGGTGGTCTGGCCTCTGCTTGGCTAGGAGGGGGAAATACCTAAAGCACACACACAGTGAGGCTCTTAAATGTTCACCAACATTCCTGACTAATAATAATAGTTAAAAAGACATTCTAGATTAATACTCCTGAGGGAGCCTGACCTGGAGTTCTTGCACCACACGTGGATGAGCTTGAGCAGCGGCGTGGGGGAGTAGGGGCTCTCCGTGGGGAGGCGGCACACCTGTACACGAACGACGTTTAAACTCGTTAGCAAAACGCTGAAGTTTGGAGCAGGATAAATGTGACGGAGGTTTAAACAATAAATAAATAAATCGAAGTGCACCTGAGGCCAGACGACAGCCTGGAAAACGCCGTCGATCTCATCCGGGGTGAAGGCGTACGAGTCGAAGGCGTCGAAGAAGTCCTGAATCCTGAGGATACCCAGCCTCCTGAGGTTCTTCAGGGGGCTAAAACATCCTGCTCGAAGCTGGGAGGGGAAAGATGAAGGTTTTTAAAGAGTGTACCGTATGGAAACAGAGAAAACTAAGACCAAAAGAGCTTTCTTACCTGCTGTCTTTTGTCCAAGATGGTGGACAAGGAGGCGGTGACGCACAGCAGGATCTGCAGGACTTTGGGCAGGTACATGTTGATGAGATGACCCAGCTTGTGCAGGACAACGTTGATGATGTTCAGCAGGCTGTGCTGACGGCCCAGAGGAAGGACGGCGGCCATGTCTGTGTCAGCTATGGCCTTTTCCACCGTGTCCAGGCAGGATCCTGAGGACCAAACAGTAGAGATGGGCGGACAGATACCAAATATCGATACAGAGTCTGTATCAGTAGCGATTCTAGAGTGGAAAGATCGATCGATGCTTTAGTTTCAGATTCTGTTTTGGAGTTTATTTTATTTTTGTATTGTTTTTTCTCAACTCTACCTCAAAAAAGATTTTGTATTTTTATTTGTTTGTTTTTTATTGCACATTATTTACTTAGAAAAACATGCATACACAAATATGCAATATTTTTTTATTTTATCATGTAAATATGTTCGCAAAGTATTTTGTAGACACCTATAAACTTTGAATTATTTAGTTTAGAAGTTGGGGGAAAAAAAACAGAAAACACCTCCTGGGACGTTGGCATATTAGGTCTATGAAAAAAAAAAAGTTTTTTCGATTAATTTCAGAAATTCTTTAGCAAAAAATAAAAATAGGAAAATTTCTAACTTTCAAAAGTCTAAATTTCCGGGTTTTTTCTAGAAAATTTCTGAGGTAAAAAATTTCTGATTTTTTTTTTTTTTCTCCAAGCAAATTTTCGGATTTTCAAACTCAGAAATGTAATTGGTTTTTTTTTCTAGAAAATTTCAGATTTTTTGACGGAAATCTCTTAATTTTTGTTTTTTTAATTCTATGTACAATGGCCGTAATATGCCGTTGCAAAGGTCAAAAGTTTGAGGATATATCAAACCTAAATAATAAAAAAGTATCAGTATTGATATTGGCCCTGTATTTCCTTGGTATCAGATCAATACCAAAATGTGCAGTATTAAACACCTCTGCCAAATGGATGTTATGTTTACTCTTATATTTAACAACCACATGTTTTTATTTGAAGCTGTGCTCTGGCTAATAAAACTGTTGCTACAAAGAAAAAGTAATATGCCAGCAGTATGTTCTCAGGCCCTTGCAGGTCAGAAGCTCACCTTGGCTGTAATGGCTCAGAGGCTCTAGAAGCAGGTCGATGAACATCCCCAGCTCCTCTGATTGGCTCCCCGCCAGGAACCGCAGAATGATGGCGGACCGCGTGGCGGCGCTCGCCTTTCCCTGGAACTTACTGCCGGCTTTACTGCGCAGACGGCCAAACAGGATCCTGGTTCACACACACATACACACACACAGATGTTACTGTTACAGCCAGTCGCATCTGTCAACCAATCACACTCATTTTAATATAGTTTTTCCCACCTATAAAGCAATCTCTTGTCAGTTCTTTTTGGTTTGCTTTAAAAATAAAATCTACTCTTTCTAAAGCTAACTTGTAGCTCGATCAGAGCTGCTTCAGACACTTTGAAATCTCACTTAGAACATGACGTGGTTCTGGCGTGGTTAAGATCACTGACATAAATAATGTCAGACGCTCCTTTGCACTATTGACATGTGGAGTCCACCAGGGCTTGATACTTGGGCCACTGCCATTTTGTTTTTTGTATCTCCTTTTTTGCAGATAATACTGATGATTCTGTGCACCTTTGTGCACCTCTGTGAACTAAAAAAAAAAGCCAACTTGAAAAAACTGTCTTAAGGACGTGAGCGTTTTTACAATGGGACCGGGCCGACTGGAGTGAAGCTCGAATGTCTCTGTAATGTCAAAGTCGGCTGTTATTTTTTAGGGTATTTTTTAAAGTACTTTTCACATATGTAGACCCTGTAGCGGACCTCCAATGTATTTTTGTTAAGAGTAGACACACTGCATGTCATACCTCATGAGCAGTGGAATCAGTCTGTCTCTGTGGGAAGCGTCGACTACTCCCGTTTCCTCGGAAATGTTGAAATGCACAATCTCCTCTTTGAAGTGTCTGTCATCCAGCAGCCGCTCAAGATTCTCCCTGCACGAGCGCACACACACACACGGTAAAGTTCAGAAAGATGCAGAAAGTAATTACCCAGCATGAAGCAGGAACAAGCCAAACAGCTGGTATCGGCAGGTAAAAGAGCCTTTTATTTGCTGCTTTTCTTTTTCCTCATCCTGGCAGCAGGCGAGCGTAGCAAAAGCTAAATTAGCCCTGAACTGCTCTGCTGTCTGCAGCCTGGTTCAGTGTGAGGTAAAAGGATAGCTTGATAGCTACACGCAGTGGCCAAAAAATCAGTTAGCAGCAGCGATGCGGTCAGAGTGGACATTCCTGCGTCCGTAACCAGACACCGATGATGAGAGCGGTAAGCTATCAAGAGATGGAAACCAGGAAAACAGCCAAAGAGAAGTTTCTTACTTATAGGGGACGATGTTGGGGTCTTTGTAGGTCAGGACACACTCCAGCGCCACACACTGGATCTGCTGGTCCTGATGGCAGAGCAGCTGAGGACCAAAAGACAAGAAGGAGAAATCAGCTCCGTGATAAAACAAGAGAAAGTTTGTGAGCAAAGAAAATGACTCGACATATAAAGTGTTTAGCCAATTGTTTCATTGATGCTGCCATACGTTTTGGCATTAAAGCCAATGCTAAAGCACTATTTAATAGAAAAAAAAGGTTGTTTTTCTTTAAATAAAATTCATTTGTGGGCTGAGCTTTCGCCTTTGAAAAACTTGACAAATTCTCTCTGCCGACACCAAAAAAATTTTTTTTGCCTGAAATGCAACAACAAAGTCAAAACTGAACAAAAAATCTATACATTTTGCATCTAATAGAAAAAACTGCTTTGTTAGTAAAAATATGTCCCCAAAAACCCATTTGTACAAACAAAAATGTGGCTTCGTTTTAGCTTCACCTTTAAGCAGTAGCATGTTAATTTTTGTTGTCAAAAAAAGAACTGCATTATTTGTTTATTTGCAACTTTTAATGTATTTCTTATATTGTATAAGAAATACAATATAAGTGGCTATTTAAAAAAATCTGTAGAATCGTTTAATTTTTTTTTATCCGATTAATCGTCAGTATAGACGATTACTAAAATAATCACTAGTTCCAGCCCTGTGATGATTAATCGCAATGAATCTGATTAATTGTTTCAGTCCTACTGTAATGTGTTGGGTACCTGGTGATAGAGCTCACTGAGGCTGCTCTCCAGATACAGAGACCGAGGGTTGGTGAATTTGGCGAACAGCTTCAGATGTGTTATCAGCTCCCTGTAAGAGAGAGACAAAACATTCATTCCATTAAAAAGGTTCACTTCTGTATCCTAACCTCACAGGAAATTCTGGGTTCTTACTTTGCAGCAGCTTTCCTTGGAAGAGTCTTCCTCTGATGTTTGGTATCCTCCTCCTCCTCCTCCTCCTCCTCTTGCTCTTCTTCTTCGCCCTCCAACCCCTCCTGAAACGCTTCGCTTCTTTTCCTCAGGTCCTGAGTGGGTGCGACCAGCATGTCGGCGGGATAAAACTCATTCCTGTGGAAGAAATGACCGTTACTATCCGGAATTCGCCCGGGAGTGTGAGAAACGCTCGCCCTGTTGGGGCGTTCCACCGACCTGATGAAGCGGAGCAGCAGGGGGCTCAGCTCTCGGCTCCGGGGCTCCACCCTGTCCGGGAACTGCACCATGGCTCGCCACAGCAGGCCGCGGAAGTTGGGGAAGTCGGTCCTCTCGTCGGGGTTGGAGGTCAGCCGGAGCCGATCCAGGAACAGCACGCCCACGTCGCCGCTTTCGATGACGTCGCAGCCGGGCTCGGCTAGGGGGGCCGTCTCTTCGTCTTCTTCACTGTCGTCTTCGTCGGTCACGCCCAGCTCCTTCTCTGTAGTGATTTTTATAGAGATTCTCAGAGAGATCATCTAACATAAGTGAAGAATTGTGAAGTGGAAGGAAAACTTTGATCTATTCACAAATAAAAATCTGAATTTATATTTTGGACACCCGTGAGTTAAATTACTTTTTGGCCAACATCAAAAGTACTAAAATACATCAGCTCAGCTCTAAGATATGGTGGTGGCAGTATCATGCTGCGGGGATGATTTTCGGAGGGCAATTCTGGAAGAACGAGAGTTTAAAAGGCCTGACGCTGAAGTTGTCATTCCACCAGGACAACAACCTTAAACATCTAATCAGAGCTACAGTATAAAGCTTCAGATGAAAATGTATTCATGCATTGGAGTGGTCCAGTCAAAGTCCAGATGTAAATCGAACTGCAGTACTGCAGCAGGATGTCAAACTGCAGTTCACAGATGCTCTTCAGTCAAACCGACTAAGCTTGAGCCATTTTGAAAAAAATAATAGGCAAAAAATTTTAAAAACAACAATTTGTGGCAATTTTGTATTTAAAACAAAACGTCTTAAAAGTAATAGCACTGGGGGGAAGCTGCAAATTTTCAAGATTTGTAGTCGTCAAAATCTTGATGACTACAAATCGTCAAGATTTGAGCTGATAAACCTTTTGAGTTTATCAGCTCAAAAGGTTGAGCTGATAAACCAGCTCAACCTTTTGCTGGTTTATCAGACATTTCGTCACACCAATTGGATTCAGACCTTTACTTTAACTAGACCATTTCACCACTTACATTTGCTTTGCTCTAACCCATTGTAGCTCTGTGTGTTTATAGCCACTGTCCTGCTGGAAGGTGAACCCAGCTTTCTGTAAGAAAAATAAAATAGCATGCCCATAGCATAATGCTGCCACCACTATGTTTATGCATGCGGATGGTGTATCCATTTGAATATTCAGTGACATTTTTTTCCTATTTTTCTTCACAAATTTTCTTAAATATTTCCTTCCTTCCACATAAATTTTGTGCTACTTTTCATCAGGCGACAAACAAAACTAAGTACATTGCCGTATGCAGCTTTAGCAGTGTGAATACTTTCTCCAGGGGGTCGTGAACGCCGCCCTCCTCACCTGCCAGCTCTGCCACCATCTCCAGATGTTCATAATAAACCCCCCAGAAGTCTTTGTTCTCCATTCCTCTGGCATGGCTCCTGAAAGGACAAAGAAACAAGTGATTTAGAAAAAAACGACAGCCATCTACTGAGCTCAGACAAGCACATCAGCTTCACAGTAAAACCGCAGACGCAGCGCTCTGTACCGCAGCGATGGATAGAAGTATAAATTGGGTCGTACTCACACCACAAGTTCAATGACTGCATCCCACAGCGGCCTGAAGTTGACAAACAGCATGGCAATGAGATACCTCAGAGGGACCTGAGGGGAGGAAAACAGTACCCTGTAATATAAGACTTATTAGAATGTTAATTCAAGAAACATTTTTGATGTCTTTCTTATTAAGTACACTTTTTTTTTTTAATTCTTCATAATGTTTTTTGTTTTGTTTTGTTTTGACAGGTTACAGATCTCTACACTTTGCTGAATCACCAAGGTGATATAGAGTTTTATAATGATATTCTATGGTACTATTGTGATCAGAAGAACTATTTATTACACCTATTTTTACGTCACTGTAAAACAGGATGTGTCACAGTAATTATAGCCCCACAAACACAAATACCACTCTTGATAAACATTCCCACTTGTAACATGCCTCTTTAGGACACCAGTCACATAAAGAAGTGTGACTTAAGGCATCACTAAACTACAGATGGTGACTTTATTTTTAATTTATTGATATTTATTTATTTATGCTTTCATTGAACAAATGGGAAAAAGACCTATCAATCTTGACAAAAAGGACAGCTTTTGAGATCTTAAGTTTAACTGGAATTTATTGTGACAACAATAAGTCAAAACTCTTATCACAATAAATGATAAACAATACAATAAATCCCCACTCCCAAGGTGAGACTCCCTAAAAATGTAGAAAAACGGAGGGGAAAAGCACAAACATTACTTGTTTGGTTGTCTTTTCCTCCCACATTAATAATTAAATGCAAAAATACTTTATTGATCCCAAAGGGAAATTAAATGCTGCTACTGTAGGTGGTGATGGCAGCGGGTACCTGCTGGAAGGTGGCGGGCGGCCCCCGCGGCAGACTGCGCTGCACCAGGTCGTGCCTCAGCTTCCGCAGGTGGAGCAGCTTCTCCCTGTAGTCCTGCACCGACGCCGGGACCAGCTCGGCCAACAGGCAGACGGAGAACACCGACTGCGCCTCCACACTCTCGTCATCCTGAAGAGAGAAAAATGAAAGAGGTTACAGACACCTTAGCATCTGCTTAATGAGGCGACGCCAGTCGATCGGCAGCAATACCTCGCTCTGCGGAGGGAGCTCAGCCTCAAACTGGGAGAAGATCCTCAGCGTCAGCAGGCGGATCTGCGAGTGGAAATTAATTCATTATTGCAAATAGGGATGGATGCAAGTTATTGATTAATGAGTTTATCTAAAGTTGATTGATCTTGACTGACTAATTGGTAAACGACCATTTTCTTAAAAACCTGAGTTTTCTTTTGTATTAAGAGGGTCGACTGTCTTTCCATAACATGAAGGGTTACATTTTTCATAATGCTGATTTTTTTTTTTTTTTTAAAAAGCACGTTATATACACATTTTGGTATCAGTTGTGTTAAATACTGACTGAATAAACATTTAATTGTGGTTATCTCACGTGATTAAATGTACGCATATTTGCAACAAAACAGAAACTTTTTTGTTTTGCTGAATAGAAAAATAAAAAAATTAAACAAATAAAATATATGAAACACTAAATCTCCCATGAACAGAGAGATGTTCAAGTACCGCCTGTGAAGAGGAGAGCTGGCCTATAGCAAAGAAATCATTTTTGGAAGTTGAAGCCGCTTCGCTATATAGCACGACTGAATGATCGCTATTAATGTTCTAACTCAAGGAACTTGTTGAGTTAAAGTGCATTTTCCCCTTTACAGCAGACTCCGTTTCAACTGTTTCTCTTTCCTGATATGGGATAGCTCCGTTATTTTTAATTCTGTATCTGGCTCCATTTAAGGGTGGCGCCCTCTGATGGGTGGCGGCCAAAGTACAACACTAAAAGGCGTTATTAGACATTATTAGTTATTATTGGAACTAATTTTAATCTAATAAACCATTAATCAACAATTAATTAATTGTAACTCGATAATTTTTTTTTTTTGCGCCGTTGTAAAAATTAGAATATGCTTTGTTTAGTTGGAAACAAACCTTGGAAACGTTTGAGGAGAGGTTAGAGTGCAGGTTGTCGTAGATCTCCAGCAGGGCAGCGTGGGACAGATGCTCCGATGCGCCACTGAGCGACAGGCGGGTGTAGTACAGGTCTGCTAGCAGCAGAGCCGACGTGTCTGTGGGAAACCGCCTGCAGGAGCGACAGGGACGACGTTAAAGAGAAACATCAAGTATGAAATTATTACAAAACAGAGGCTGCGCCTACCGCAGGACAGACTGGACCTTGTCCACAGACAGCAGGGACAGCAGCTGGGCAGAGCTGTCCAGTGAGAAGAGGCAGCTCAGAGCCTGTCTGGCTACAAACAGAGCAGCTGGAAGAAGAAAACACATTCAGGCTTTGTTTACATCTCACAACAGGATTTGCTGCGTCTTTAAAGACGAAATAATTAGCTAAACATTAATCTCCATTCGGCTCTCATTTAAAAACCTTTGCGCTACTTTTCATGATGGCGTGAAAACACCTTTCTACCGGATTGTACAGCACGGCTTGAAGGGAAACTGCTGGCATGCTAGCATACCTTTTCCCATTTTCTCCGCCTCGATGTCCTGGAGAAGGTGATTCAGAAAAGCTGCTACAGAAGGGAGGACTGCAGCCGGAGACAGAGGTCTAAAAAAACAAAACAAACAACAAAAAGAGAGACATAGGTACTAAAACTGGATAAAACTGTGACAACATGGCAGATTCTCCCACTAGATGAAAGCTGCTGTGTGTTTGTGTGAGATTGGCGTTGTTTCTAGGCCTAACACATTTTGCTGGGTGATACAATCTCTCAGTAATTATTGCAATAAATGATAATATTCTTGTTTTGAGGCCATTTTCAAGTAATGTAATGATAATGGTATAATAGCGCAAGTTCGCCCTCTCTAAGACCAATAAAATTTTTCATTTTGTAAAGAACACTTAGCACTGGACCTGGAAGATATTTTAAATATGAAAAAATAAAAAACACAACAACCAACAACTACAAATACAATTAAAATAAATAACATACACAACCAAAACCATCCGTAAACAAAATTTCCCTTCAAAACATATCAATCGTCAGAATGGAAATTATTGAGCTCGTTTTAATTTATTACACGATTAATTGACCAACTGCTTATCGCGACGGGTTTCGTTGTTTTACCTGAGGTGCGCCAGCAGAACCAGGGCGGCCCAGGGCAGTGACAGGTCAGAGACGGGGCGCTCCTCTGGGAGTCTGATCAGGGACAGAACCAGCTCTGGGACCGTCTGCTGGTCTGCCTCCTTGCTGCTAACAGCAAAAAACAACAACAAAGAAAACCATTGACTTTAGTATATTTTACTAGGATTCCATGTGACTAAGGTGAAATGAAGGAAAATGATTCAAGGATTTTCAAAGATCTTTTTTTTCTACAAATAAAGTGTGCCATGGATATGAACTGAACTCGACCCCCTTTACTCTGATACGCCTAAATAACATCCACTGTAAGCAATTCCCTCAAGCTTCAGAGGTTTGTTAGAGTAATTGCGCACTTCGTTCCAGCCCATGCTAACACTTCACATAACCATAAACACACCATTGTTATTCCCAGCATCACGCAACTAAGCATTATTTTAGTTATTGATTAATCTATCAATTTATAACATATAACCCATTAAAAAAATTGGCACATTCTGCAGAGATTTCATTTAAGCCTCTTTTACACAATATTAGAAATAAATAAAAAGATGCAAATCAATAAATAATAATTTTTTTATATATATATAATTACCATTTTATGTTTAACTTTTCCTCATAGCAAAAGTTGATTAACAGGAGATTTTTTTTCCAGAATTTGAATCAGGTGAATATAAAACTATAGCATTTCATGAGTTTAAAGATGAAGGTATTTCTGTATCTTAAATACAAAATGTATATAATTTTGTAAAGTTCAGGCCTAATTACTGCTCTCAGTGTATCGTTCTTTCAGCAACTTGCCTCTTTCTTTGTCTATATGATCTAGTTGACAATTAATCAATTATGAAATCAGTTGACGATTAATCAAGATTAATCCAATTAATTGATTACCAAATTAGCTTATGAATAATCACTGTTAATCTGATTAATCAATTACTAACTTAGTTGACGATTAATCATGTTTAAGTCTTTATGTTGTGGGAATAATTTTCTTTAGGGACAGTAAAGTTAGTCAGTGATTAGAAAATTAATTGAGCTAAATATAAGACAAGAATGACCTCAACATACAACCTGGGCTTCGTTTTTTTTTTTTACAAATATATATAATCCTGATGGGACAGTTAGAAGCTTCTGGAGGTAATATCTCACCTGGTAATCTGACCGGTGAACAGAAGCGGGTAGGTTTCAAAGGCCATGGAGCCGTCGGTGGGGGGCGGGGCTTTGGCGAGGATCAGCTCAACCAGCGCGTGGAGAGCGCCGTGCCGCGACGGGGCGTCTCCACGTCCCAGCAACCCGCCGGCGAAACGCAGCAGGCTGGGGAGGAAGAGCTGGGAGCGGATGCAGTCCGTAAGAGAGAGTGGACGGGAAACACGAGAGAGTGCACAGGAAACCAGTGGAAACCCACCTGTTCGAACTGGTTCATGGTGAACATCTCCTTGGTGAACTCCAGGATCAGATCCTGCTGCAGCCTGCTGCCGAATATCTGGTGAACAGATGGAGGGGATGAAGCAGATTTTAAGACACAACGGGGGACGGGAACGCTCAGGTTTTAGGTTTGCTGCTGCACCTTCTGGACCGTTTGTTGGATGAGCACGCTGGGCAGGCAGAGGTTCTCCCCGAGCAGCAGAGAGGAAACGATCTGGAGGAGGAGGCGGGAGCAGGAGGCCGACAGGGAGGAGCGGTCTATCAGCCGCACGCACATCTGAACATCAGACAGGCCAAGAAACAATTACAAAGTTTTACCTTCATGGTTTGGAAAGGAGACATTTTAAGACCTTACAAGTAGGGCTGGCTGATTAATCGATTTTTTTGATTAATCAAATTGATCAATTGGTCAAATTTGTGGATTTTGAAGATTTAATTATTGGAAATTCTGGATTTTTTTTTTGCAGCTGTGCATTCTGTGGGTTTCCACAGTTCAAAGTGATGTCAGCAGACCCACGGCGGCCATCTTGTTTGACCAGCGTGTTTTACAAATTCTGTTTATTTGGACTTTGGATTCAGATCAACTTTCTGACAAAATATTACGGTTAGACTCTGATTGTTACTTTTTTTCTAATTCCGAGAATAAAGTCATAATATTACAAGAATACAGTCGTACGAGAATAAAGTCAAACTGACGTGAGAATAAAGTTTTACCATTACCAGAATAGAGACGGAATATTAGGAAAATTAAGTGGCAGAACTACAACATGAAAAATGGCAGTGGCATTTGAAACGATCGTGCAAACGACTGAATCTATGTAGAAGAAAGAACCAGACGGACTACGCTGGTCACGTCAGGTATGGATAATTCTAGAAGATTTTTTTCTCAAAACGTTTTCCTTGTAATTTTAGAATTTCTAATATTAAGACTAAATTCTCAGTTAAACAAAAATTCTTGTGGTGCATCTGGAATACTTCAATTGACAGAAGGGATGATTGAAACAAAAGTCACTTATTGAAAATATTTCCTGCCCGTTTAAAATTTTTTTTTTAAGAAAGCAATTTAAAAATTTGAAGGTTATATTTTGGAGCCATATCGCCCAGCTCCGCTTGTAAGCCGACCAATCCGAACGCTCCCTGACCTCGCAGACTGTCTCCGGGTTGGTGACTTTAGCTCCGCCCCTGTGGGACACCAGGGTGTGGAGAACAAACAGCAGCCTCTCCAGCTGCTCCGCTGCCTCATCCGTTTTCCCCGCGGCCTCCGACAGCTCCTCCACACTGACCTGAGACCGGAGAACACGTGAATCACAACTTCCTGTTTTAAACCACCGAGTGGGTTTCTCTTTGCAACAAAGGTCTGACCTGCAGCGACTCCCAGAGAACCAGGAAGTGCTCCTTGTCTACATAGCCGGCAGCCGCCTGGACCATGTGATCCAGAGCGTCCCTGACGGCATTCCAAGGTAGAGAGAGGCCCCGGCTGGTTGTGGGGCCGAGCTTCCGCCACGCAACAGGAAGAGCCTGAGGAGGGTTAAAATATGAGACTAACTGCTGCTCTATAGATCAAATCACAGATCAATGAATTTATCACATGCTGTTATGTTCTATTTACTCCACATTAAGGCCTTCTCAGAACACGATGCAGAATGTGATGAAAACGCGTTTAGGATTTAGTGCAGACTCACATGGGCTGAAGACAAACAGCATGCCGCACTTTTTAGATTTTACATCTCAGAAATGTTAATAAAAATGTCTTTTTCACAAATATATGACATTTGGTGTTGCTTTATTGCAAAAAAACAAAAACAAAACAAAAAAAAACAGAAAAAGATTGAAATGAAATTCAATGATTTTTGTGAGCAACCTGAGAATTTGTGAAAATGTTTTAAAAGTGGAGTAAAGTGATGATCATCCAGGCTTATTTTGCACATATTTCACAGAAGAAGAAGAAGAAGAAGAAGAAGAAAAAAAAAAACGTGCAAGAGCGGCTTGGAAAAGAAAAGATTCAAGCTGTCGGAATGGCCTAGTCAAAGTCCAGACTTGAAACTGTCTGACCCGATTGTGGTAGGATGTTAGGACGATCAATCAATGCCACCAATCAAACTGAGAAGAGTGGGAGCAGTTTCCTCCATGTTGACGTTTCAGACAGGAAACGTCTGAAACATTTACTAGTAAGTGTCAAACAGCTTTATTACTAACCATTCGGCCTGATTTAACAAGTACTGTTGAAACTATTTTATTATGCTCTTGTTTAATTAACATACTGAATCAGCTATAAAGGAAATCAGCGCAAGATGGCTGAAGAAAAAGAACCACCAAGACATCAAAAATGTTCCTTTAGCTTGTCTGAAAGTGTATTTCAATCCCTTCTCGTCTCAAACGCGAGAAAGGAAGCTAGAAGTGTGACTTACTGTGGCGGCACAGGAGTGGAACATCTTCCGGACGCCTTTGCACATCTCGAAGAGCAGCTGACCCGCGCCCTTCACCTTGTCAGGGTGCCGGTCCAGGTCTGAGAACATGTGATTCAGCAAAGCGTCGAGATCTGGAACCTGTCAAAAAACCAACAACATAATAATAAGTGTGTATTTAAAAAGAAAGAAAGCTTCATGGTATTTGTGAAGTGTAAAGTGACCCACCTTTCTCATCAAGAAAGAGAAGCTCTCGGCTGCAAAGTTGCGGATGTGCTCTTTCTTGTGTGCCAGCAGTGTGCTGTAAAGACTGTGGGAGGAGGGCATCGCTTTAAAACAGGAAAGTCAACTGCTTAAATTTGCAAATAATAATCCCTAAAGGCTTCTGCAAAAAACACACACATTGCTTTTAGAATAAGGGTTAAATAGGAAAGTCAGGGGAAAGAAATAAATGAGAATATTGTCATTTTGAGATCATTTTGAACTAAAATAATTTAGTACAGTAACTCAAATGTAAAGTGAAACTTTAATTTAACACTGGAACTAGAAATAATATTAAATAAACAAACAATAATTAAAACAACAATAATTTAAAATGTATTATGACCAAAATTGCATTTGAAAAAGTAATGATTCAGCATAAACAGGGAAAACAGGCTAAAGTGACAGGCTGTGCCAAATGCCAACTTTTGAACAACATTAAATGAAAATGATTCATTTTGATTTGTCACGCGATTAAATGACTTGTTGCTTATGGTGAGAGGATTAATTGTCACCTGTAAATGTTGGCCATGTCCTTCACCATGAGCCTCCACAGGTACTTGTAGAGGTAGGAGAGGCAGGTGAAAGCCCACTCCAGCACCTCCGTGTCCTTGGTCTCCAGCAGGCAGGTGAGGAGGAGGAAAAAGTCGGGGAAGTGTGGATAAAAGTCAGTCTGCAGGTCTCTGGCCAGCTGCACCACCAGACTGGAGAGAATGAATAACAAAGGATTTAAAAAAAAGATTTAAATGTTGGTGTGTGGAACTTAAATGCACCTGATAAAATGTTGGATGGGGAGGGAGGGAAGCTTACTCCAGTAGGGGCTGGGAGGCCAAACTGTTCTTGACTGCCAGGTGAGTTTTCAGGCTTTCCACTATGGACTTCTGGTGGAAAACCAGCATGTTGAAGGACTGGCTCTTGTTCGACACCTCTTTTAAAAATGTAGCTGAGAAAAAGGAAAAAGAAAAATAAGAGAGACACATCACAAGTTGCTTTTCCATTACAAATTTCTGTATTCTAAT
This sequence comes from Brachyrhaphis terrabensis, assembly GCA_903067065.1. Classification (NCBI taxonomy): domain Eukaryota; kingdom Metazoa; phylum Chordata; class Actinopteri; order Cyprinodontiformes; family Poeciliidae; genus Brachyrhaphis; species Brachyrhaphis terrabensis. Next base: position 26,507 of record CAEGAG010175302.1, read on the forward strand.
GTCGAAAAAAAAACAAAAAACACACAATTTAGCAATTGCAGTGTTTCAATTAAGTAAGAAATTAAGTTTAAACCATGCGTGAATAAGCTTGCTCACAATATAAAGTCATTCAAAAATAATGGCAGCCGACGGATGTAAACAGTTACATGAAATATATTCATAATCCCACCATGGCGCTCATCCACCTATCAGCCATCAGAGGAGACATCTACGTTTTATTCAGACAACGCTGCGTTTTGTGGAAATTGTAGTCTGCCGTATAACAGAAGAGCTTTGGATTCACCATGTTGGAATGAAACACAACTTCGCCAAAAAAACCCAAAAACTCCTTATTACTTATTTCTTATTACTTCCTGTCCTCTTTGTCGTCACTTTTGCCAGTAATAACTTCCGGCTCTTGGTCGCGTGACTCAAGCTGTGATCCGATCAAAGTGTTTTCACTGGCTGAAAAACCACCTAATCCAAGCGCAAAACTGTTTCCATTAAGCAAATATATGTTCATAATGTCAATTTAATTTGGTTCATTCAGACGCAGCTAATGCCACATTAAAAAAAACAACAAACCTTTAACTGCTCCTCATCATTAGTAGTGATGCATCGTAAACCTAAAGAGGTGATGAGGGATTTGTTACTCACTGAAATGCTCTGTTAAGTTGAGGTCTCTCCATTTTGTTAGGCCCTCTGAAAAGTAAGTCTCTACCTCCTGCGAAGAGAGCAAAAAAAACAAACAAACCTGCAGTCAGATAAAAACAGTGGAGCTCAGTGGGACGGAGAGGAACCGTCGGGATCAAACCTCAGCGTAAGATCCGGTTCTGTCGATTCGGTGGATGACGTTAATGTTCACGTTGGCGAGTCGTTCAGCAAATGTGAGAAACTGAAAAGGATTGAAAACACAGATAGATAAATAAATAATGTGTGTGTGTGTCAGGTCAACAGTAAAAGCTGTGTTAGCATCATGCTACGTCCAGTTCTCTCACCCTGAAGGTATTCTCGGATTTGTGGTACGAAGACTTGGATTTCATCTTCATTGTTGCTCGCTGGCGGAGGGGAAATGTGTCCCGGTAGTAGATAAATAAATAATTCACCGTGTTTAACGGGCTGCTGTTTCTCTCTTTAGCTGCGGGTAACGCTACAACTGTTTACACACACGCCGGCACATGGGAGCAGCCATGTTGGACAAAGCATTGTGGGTAAAATAGAAAAGGGAAAAAAAACGCTCCTCGTGGCGGAAACGAAGATGATAATACAGAGAGCGCGCGACTCATATAATTTCCGGGTTCGTTCGTTGTTTCGCCTTTGTCTTTTCTCTCTCTTTTTTCGTCTTTTTACACGAAGATACGGATTTCAAAGTTATTTGTTAGTTTATTAGTTAGTTGATCATTTTTATTTGTCATTCTTATGTAGTCTGGATGTGAATCTGGTTCAGTACTGTGTTGTTTTTAAGACAAGTGTGTTCAGTAGAGATGCACCGATCAGATGTTAATGTCTTTTCTGATATTGAAAAAAAATCTAGATGACAATGTGTCTGATCCACAGACATGAATATGGACGGATCCAAGAGGAGAGATCCACAGACAAGCATAGTCTAATTCTATGCTTTGTGCGCTGAGCTGTTTTATGCTTTATTTATTTCTAATTGCACTTTCTGAACCATGTGAAAGAAGGTTTTAAGTGTGTTGTACTGTAGAGTTATCAATACATTGCATACATTTTGCTGTGTTTTTAAAAAAGAAAAATTCAGTCAATTCAGCTCTGACTTTCTTTATCGGATCGGTATCGGCCGATACTAAACTTCAGGTATCTGTATCGCGATCTGAAGTGAGAAAAGGGGATCGGTTTCAATTTAAATGTTTTTATTTTTTTTTTACTTCTAATCATGTAAAGCCTTGTTGCTGAAAATATACCTTTGTGTTATTTATGGTCAGAGCGGTTTTGGTCTTGTGATCCATTTTTTGCTTCGTCCAATACTTATAGTTGAATCATGAACAATGACTTTGGTTGTGGTAGGTGAGGCCTGCACTGCTGTACATGTTGGGGTGGGTTTTGGTGTGTGTGTGTGTGTGTGTGTGTGTGAGTCACTGATGAGCTGGAGTTATCCTGGTGGGTCAGCCACTAAGGGAAGGTTCACCACTGCTACATGTTTCCTACATTTACAGATAATGACTCTCACTGTGACTCACCAGAGCCCCAAATCTTTAGGAGCAGCTTTGGTACCCTGGTCACTTTGTCTCTCCTCAGTTTTTAAATTTCTTTTGATATTTAAAAACAGAAAATATCTCTTTTCTTCGAATATACACCATAAAGAGGTGTGTATTTGGCTCTTTTTTTTTCTTTTCTTTTTTTTTTTAGATTTTTCTCACCCCGTTTTATGTCATCAGACATTTTCATTTTTTAAAATATAATTGCTTTGAAACATTAAAATGTGCCAAAAGATGTAGGGAAGAAAAATCTCTACAACACTTTTGTATTTTTCAAACATTTCCATTTTCAGTTCTGCATATTAAAAGGATGCATCCTGTCTACCACTGCTGCTGGTTATTTATTACTATTATTATTATTTTTATTATTATTGCAGTCTCCTTTGAAAGCATCCAACTGATTTATTACAGCAATAAGACCTTAATTTTAAGATTAGAACTTGTTTGGGTTTGCCAAGAAGTTTACACCTGAACTTCTTCTGTGTTTCATGTGTGTTTTTTTTTTTGAAAACACACATTACAAAAAAAAAATTGTGTGGTTTTCTTTAGTATTCAATCCCTTTTAAATGCAGCAAGAGTTGTTGCTGCAGATCAAAATGTGGAGAAATATTTTCATGAATAATAGAAGTTTTGGCTCTGAATAGCAAAGCTTTGTTTATTTGAATTTTTAAAATTCTTTTCAGATTGAAAAGTCACACATGACCCATGCAAAATAATATTTGCGCTTTCATTAAAAAAAAAAAAAATCATTTTAAAAATTCCAGTTACTGGAAAATCAAAATGTTTTCCACTAATCTACATGATTCCGGACACACACGCTTAATCCAGTTTTTTATTTTTTGCACATTCCAAAATATCATTCATAAACGTATCTGAAGAAATCTTAAGTTTACTCAACTGGCTGGGTCGTCTGACTCCTGGTTGCTTATCAGTTGCTATGGGAACACCGCGGTCTGCTACAGGGGATAAGACATTACAAAGAATCAGGAGAAAACAGATGGGAACCAGCGCGGATAAAACGTGTCTTTTCGTCATTGCTTGTGGGAGGAAAAATACATAAAAAAAAGAAAATAAACTCAGGTTTCTTTGATATCGCAAATATGTCTTGACCTGTTGACTCTTTCTCACTCCCTCCCTCTCACACACACCCCTACTCATGCACACACACTCGCTCAGATAAAAGGTTTGGCTCTGTGGCCCTGCTCTCAGTGAGCAGGTGATGTGCCAGGACTTCCATTTATCCACAGAGGACTGCCTGTTTCTCAATAATAATAAAAAAAAGGAAAAAGAAAAACACAGGGGAGGATCTGAGTTACTTTCTAAGCAGACTGTTTAAAAAAAGAAAAAAGAAATAGAAAGGAGAATGTCAGGGAGCTCTGTAACCGGCTCCTTTGCTGTAGCAGACTATGTGGTTTTTGCCGTCATGCTGCTGGTGTCCGCCGCCGTCGGGGTCTACTTCGCCTGGACCGACAGGAGCCAGCGCAGCGCCGGGGACTTCCTGACGGGGGGCCGCAGGCTGACCGCGCTGCCCGTCTCCATGTCCCTGTCTGCCAGCTTCATGTCGGCCGTCACGGTGCTGGGGAACCCAGCCGAGGTGAGACGGGCGGTGGGACTGGCGTGTCCAGTAAGCTTTCGTCGCCCCTGACAGGTTCCCACTCGTGTTGCAGGTGTACCGCTACGGAGCCAGCATCGCGTTTTACGCCGTCTCCTACGTGGTGACGATGCTGATAACCTCCGAGGTCTTCCTGCCGGTCTTCTACAAGCTGAGCATCACGAGCACGTATGAGGTCAGAGTGGCTGAGCTCGTGGTGTTTTGGGGTTCTTTGTGACCCCGTGTAGCTCGCGCCTGTTCTTGGCTGCGCTGACGTGAGACGTTTAAAGGCCTTACAGGACTTGAATGATCAAAAAGTGTTTTGTCATTGTGTTTCTTATTCAACTTAGAGTCTGCTGTAAGGCAAAGTTGCTTTTTGATTAAAAAAACAACAACCTAGCTTATAAATGTTGGCTGACTAGAACAACATTTATGTTTTTATATGTTTTCAGAACATGATATAGAATTTAATCAAATTATGGGAAAGATTTAAGCTGTTTTTATGACATTTTGTCTTTCAAATTAATAAAAAAAAACCCAACAATTTAACTAGAGGCACCATGTGACTTAGTAGTAGAGTGTGTGTATCATAAATGAAGGATATAGTTATTGTTGTAAAAGTTTCTAATATTCTCTAAGTTTCGATTGTTCACAAATTTTGCTTCTTTTTTTTTTTTTTTTTTTTAAAGTTTGTCTAAGTTTAAGATGGTCATAATACAACGAAGCACTATTTTTCCAGAAGTAGAATAATAGTTTTGTTTGTCTCAAACAAAGTATTTTGGGGTTTTGATCCAAAGATGCATTTTGATGTCTGAGTTTTCAAGTTCCCAGTCGGAATAACAACAACGCCGGCGGAGCCCACAGTGTCACTCCCTCTGTTCCGTTTGTAACATTTGATCATTTTGGGCATTCAGGCCTGTTTTATACTCACCCAAATCTCATTATTTCTCAAGGTCATGACACTGTGGGGGCCCGAACAGACCGGGGTCTTGCACAGAGGGGGACAATGGGTGAACGAAAACAACTGCAAACCCTGGAAGGGTGAATGTTGGGATGTTAAAGTAACATTTTTTTTCTTTTCCATCTAGTATCTGGAGCTGCGTTTCAACAGAGCGACCCGTCTGATGGGAACCATGCTCTTCATTGTTCAGACAGTGAGTATGGGGCCAGTGAGCACGTAATTACAGCTCACTCTGGGTAAAAGCACAAACCTGTCTCCTTTTTTGTTGTTGTTACAGATTCTTTATACCGGAATTGTTATCTACGCTCCTGCTCTCGCTTTGAACCAAGGTATGCGGTCAGATTCATGAGTCGTTCTTAGCCCTTCTTGACTTTGTCCAGATGACTGACCGCAGTTTCATGGCCTCTTTCTCTCTCTCTCTCGCTCCAGTCACTGGTCTGGATCTGTGGGGCGCCATAACTTCAACAGGAGTGGTCTGTACTTTTTACTGCACAATGGTGCGTATTGAAACAAGCAAGTTAATGTACAAAAAAAAAGAGAAAAAAAAGGCGAAGATCACAAAAGTCAAATTATGGCCATTATAGACAGAATAAAATATATAAAATACGTTTCTGAATATATATATATATATATATATATATATATATATATGAATCTAAGAAATGATCAAGGAAATTTCTAAGTTTCAAAAGTCGAAAATGTGAGACTTTGACATTTTTGAAATGTTCTTGTTTTTTCTACAAAATGTTTTCATTTTATTTTTTTTGGGACCCAATGCGTCTTCCTCCACAGCTAATTTACATATTTCCTTGTTCTTTCCATTGGTGCAGGGCGGCCTGAAGGCAGTGGTGTGGACTGATGTAATTCAGGTGGGAATTTTTAAAGGAAAGCAAAAAAACACCCTAATAAAATAATACCATACACATAAAGAAGTAACCTGACTATATATAGAATATTGTGTCATATTGTTTGCTGGTTTTGGTTGTACCACAACTCTTGGACAGCTGGACTAAAGACTGAAACTTCCAACTGCTTTTGTCTTGCTACTTTTCAATAAGGTCGTATTAATGAACAACAGAATTATGTGCTACTTTGTGATTGCTGATCAAGTATAATCCTAATAAAATACACCAAAGTAATGCAACAAAAAGGGCATAAATGTATTTGCGAACCAATGTGCAACAGCTCATTTTCTTTCTACAGCTTGTTGTCATGCTATCGGGCTTCCTCACCGTCATCATCCGCTCTGTAGTCTTACAAGGCGGAGTCATCAACATCATCTCTGACTCACAGCAGGGAGGAAGACTAAATCTTCTGGAGTGAGTATGGGAAACTACAGCATTCAGACTAAACTGGTGGCCAGTGCATCAACTTAATGCACTGGCCACCAGTTAATACACCTCATCTGGGTCTATGTATAAACCTGAAGAGTTCAACGTCTTTGCTGGATTACTTTAGCGAAGAAGATATCTTTATTCGAAGCTTCCTTTGTACACCTATAATGTGAGTTTTGCTGACACAGAGTTTAAAAATATTGACTGATTGGGTGTGTAGTTGAGGTTTTCTGGTTTTACATGAGGATCACTCCCCGACCTGGCCGCAGAAAGGGTGTTTACCGACTCATCTCTAGAGGCCTTTTCATTCACTTAGCCGCTTATCAGCGGCAGATTCCCGAGATCCTGCGCCAGAAAACCTAAGGACCCACTCACACCATGACATATTCAGCCATGACCCTTGACTAACATCAAAGCCAGGCAGGTTGACAACATTTCAACTCTCAGATCTCCAGGGTCCAAACACGGGTGGGTTTTTACTTGCTTATGACACTTTAAAGCTTTATTGGATAATCATGAGGGAGATTTGAATTGTCTTGCCTCTGCGTGTTGACCTGCTCTAAAATGAGCTGTAATTAGATCCTAACATGTTAAAAGAAAGTACAACTTTACCTTTTTTTTCTTCGTTCATTCTTGAATTAGAAGATTGAAAAATCCTCACTAACATACAATTGTATCCTGCATTTTAGCTAACAACAGAGTCTGTGTAAGCATGTAACCTGATTTTACTCTCAATGGCCATTGAAGACCCAAAATACATCTTCAAGCACAAGAGTATCAATGATTTTTGATAAACTTTTGTACTTATGAAGCCTGAATAAAAATATCAACCGATATCTTCACAAATTATTTGACCTGATTCAACACCCGAGAGATTAGAAAACACAGTTAAGGAAAAGTTCATGGCACTCAACAAACTAACTATAAATTTCAGGAACATCCTCAGTACTCTCTTCCCTACTTTTCCCATCAGCTTTGATCCAAACCCGCTGAGGAGACACACGTTTTGGACTCTGTCTATTGGAGGGACATTCATTTGGCTCAGTATCTATGGCATCAACCAGGCACAGGTTCAAAGATACATCTCCTGCAAGAGCATGACTCATGCCAGACTGTAAGTTCTGCTCTCCAAAGGCACAAGCTCATCGGAGCGGGTCACTAGAGCTTTTCATCTGATGTTTCTCTTTGTTCTAGTTCCTTGTTCATCAACTTGTTGGGGCTTTGGTCCATTTTACTGAGCTCAGTGTTCGCAGGAATGTGTCTGTTCTCAGTCTATAAAAGTTGTGACCCCTGGACCACCGGACTTATTTCTGCTCCTGATCAGGTACGGGTCCATCAATGCATGAACCGATTGCTTTGTGTATGTGTGTCAAGTCTCCAATGACGATGGATCTTTGATGACACCCTAGCTGATGCCATATCTGGTGATGGACATCTTGGGCGGCTATCCTGGCCTTCCTGGACTGTTTGTTGCGGCAGTTTACAGTGGATCTCTGAGGTTCATAGCTATCTTTGAAAGCTCAGACATACACAGATTTCTTTTCTTGTGTTGACTACAGCCTCTTTCTTTGAGTTTGTCTTACATGTCTTATGTGTTTGTATCCTCAGCACTGTGTCTTCCAGCATCAATGCACTTGCTGCAGTGACAGTTGAGGACATCATAAGACCATACACCAACTTTTCGGAAAAGCGTTTGACGTGGATATCAAAGGGAATGAGTGAGTGGATAATTGCTTCCCCGTGGTAATAATAAAACAAGTTGGGAGTTGAAAACTTTGATCGCCAACATGAAAGGCTTTCCCATTGTTACCTGCAGGTTTTTTCTATGGGATTTTATGCATTGGAATGGCTGGACTGGCCTCTTTTATGGGAGGAATCTTGCAGGTAGTAATCTGCCCAAGCAGTTTTCATTGGTTTAATTATGCCAAGACATGTGTCAGATGGTTTGTGGTTTATAATAAGAACAGTTAGTATGATATCCTTTAAACAGGCAGCCATCAGTATTTTTGGGATCATCGGTGGCCCTTTGCTTGGCTTGTTCATGCTGGGGATTCTTTGTCCACTGGCCAACTCTAAAGTAAGTCTGCTTTCATGTAGATGTATCCTTTTGGTATTACAGTTCCAGTAAACCATCGGTCTGAAGTCAGTTTTTAAAATGACGTTATCTTAGATGTCTTGTGGTTTCTGTACGTCATTTGTGCCCTTTCCTATGAAAGGCTACCGTACTGTTCTGTTTTCCAGGGAGCTTTATCAGGCCTTTTGTCAGGCATGGCGTTATCTCTTTGGGTGGGCATTGGAGCTCAGATATACCCTCCGTCCAATGCCTTGAGTCAACCTCTACCTCTGTCCACTGATGGATGCAATTTCACTACGGCCGATGGCTCGAATTGGACCTCCAGCACTTTACCAATCCAGAACTTCACATCAGTGGCTCCAGTGCACCACCATGACAAGTAAGTGTTTGAAAATGTTGGTCTCTGACTCTCCAGTTTGGCTCAATTTACTTTCATAACATTTACGTGAAATGTTCTCTCACCAGGTCCGTGCTGACCGACCTGTACTCTCTGTCCTATCTGTACTTCAGTCCATTGGGAACCATCACAGCGATCGGCGTAGGACTGGTTGTCAGCGTCTTGACAGGCAAATTGATCTTTCTCTTAAGTCAACTTTTATCCTTTACCGAGACTTTGTGATGCTCATTTTTGTCTGTTTTTGTGCATTCAAGGAGGCTGCAGCCTCAAAGTGGAGCCAAGGCTTATCTTAAAGAAGGAAGACACAACCATTTACCATTTCATCAAAATGTTTACAGGCAGAGTGAGTACTGCTGCTCTGAAAAAAATTATACCCAAGCTCTTATGAGATACTGAACTCCTGTGTCCTGCTTAGATCAAGCGTCGAAGTGGACATCTGGACCTGAAGCAGGACAGAGAGGTGACATTTGGCAATGCTAATCCCGCTTTTAGCCATTTTGAGCTGGACCTTGCAAAAAGCGGACTTTCTTGATGAAAAGAAACCAATGTTTGGTCAACAATTTGTTTAATTATTTTTGTCTAGTCTCATCAAAAGGAATTCCAGTAAAGAATGAGAGAATATATAAGACCAGTAGCAACTGTAATTATATGTGCTGAAAGCCTTGGTTTCCGGGGCTTTTTTGTACAATTGAGAGGGGCTTAGCTCTGCCATTTGTACAAAATGTACATAATTCAAGCACTGTTTCAGACTGGCTAAAGTGTTACAGCTTAGAGAGTTATCGCCAAAGTAGTGAGTGACTGAGAGAAACCATACCTATTCTTCAGCACGCTTACTCAGTGTACCTGTCAGGAATGCTTTGATAACATACAAAAACACTCTGTTGGACTGCTTGTTTCATTCTAGTGCCATTCAGACTAGGTTCTGTACACAAGGACTTCTGGTGACATTAGGAGATTGTCTGAATGAACAGTTTTATGTTGATTGTGAGCAGACACACTGGGGGGGGGGAAGAAAGACCTACCAAAGAACTGGGCAGGTTACACATAAACTTCCTTGCTTGTTTCTAGGTCTTGGTGATCTGTCTAGAATGATCATGTCACTTATTGCAATGTGTCCTCGGCTTTCTGTAGTAAAGTGACAGGCCAGTTTGTCTTTCTTTACCCCAATGAAACCGTCTGCCGGGTATGTTTTTGTGATTCAAGACATTTCCACTCTAAATGTTATGTAATTTGATGATTGTACAATGATTGAGTATTCCATAAAGGAATTGAAAAACTCAGAACAGCAACAAAACACTACTGGTTTACCTTAAAGAACTGACATATTCATAAAGAGAAATCTCAGTTTAAATAGCCTTGGTACCTGGATATTGGCCTCTAAGAGCCAATATGTTTTTTGTTCTCCACTTTCACACACGAATAGTCCTTTCATTTATGAACTGAGGTAGGGCTGAGAGCGCAGAGATTATGAGGTGAATGGCGCCATCTGCTGGAGGATAACGACTCTGCAACAACCAAATTTTATTTTATTTTTTTTAAATGGATGGAACTTCTTTACATGCCATAAATTACAATAAGCTGCGACAACCACCATAACTGTAAAACCATGCTTGTTTCATTTAGGTAGCACTCTGATCCGTTGCTACTTCTAGACAAAATATTTTGGAACAAAGTTTTACCACAAAATAAAATGTTTTTTGTTGTATATCTCAATCCAATTATCCACCCAGTAACTTCTTCCCTCAACTTAGATTTATTCTCAACATCCAAAGATGACAGATTGAACAGATCCGAAAGGGTTCATTTTCAACAAACATGAGTGTCATGAATCAGACTACAGCTCAGATAACTCATTTATGCTTTTTGCTGCCAATTTTCAAACACTGGCTGAATTTTATTTATAATAAATGCCAATAAATCATGCATATCCTGTAAAAATTTTCCTGAACGGAATAAACAACTGCTGATCTTCAACAGATGTGTCAATTTGTCAACATTCAGAGCTCTTCAGCACACCAACGCCGCATCACTAAGCTGTGCGTATGCAAATTATTACCAGCAACATGTCTGGTTCAGTTTAGTAACTTCTGCTTTGGTGCTACAATTATCTGCTGTTTACAATTTGACATTTACCATCAGCATGAGAGGGAAAAGGGATTTCCTTTTTCAAATAGGGAAGTGCATTAAAAAGCTGGCTCCATGTTGAAAATTATTGGCTTGTTGGTTAATACACTGCCCTGTAAAAGTATTCATGCTCCTTGAGCTTTTCCACCTGAAGTAGACCAAAGCAAAGTAGTGCATCATTGTGAAACAAAGAAAAAAATCACGCTAGAAACACAACAGGTCAGGGGTAAAGTTGTTGAGATGTTTGAAGCTGGGCTTAGTTATGAAAATACATCATAAGATATGAACATCTTACAAAGCACAGCTTAAACCCATCAACTGAATATGGTAACAATACCCAGAAATGGCCATACAAGGGCAAAGAGATACTTTTTCAGAGAAGAGCGACCTGGAGGCCCATAACTGGAGGAGCTGCATGGACACACAGCTCAAAAAGAAAATCTGTCGACAGGAAAACAGTCATGCACTGGGTAAATGCGGCCTTTATGGAAGAGTTGTGAGAAAACTGTAAGAAGACTGCCAAGAAGTTTGCCACAAGCTCTAGAGAGGACAAAAAGCATGGTGTTCTGGTTCGATGAGACCAGAACACCATGCAAAAATGGACTTTTTGTTCCTATAGTCAAAACTCCGTGGCATTAAATGACCACTGCACACCATCCTGGCCACAGAATTGCTTCAGTTGCGGCAGTGGTGCGCAGTGCAGAGGTGGAGCAGGGAAGATGGTTAAGATTAACCTTGAAAAAAAAAAACCCCTATAAAATCTACAAAGTATACATTTGGATGATTGAATTTAAATGAAAACCACCCTTTTGAGATTTTTGTTTGTAAAAACATAACACCTTCTGTCACACTTGTGCACAAATTTCTAGCAATCATGTAAAATCCAGATAAAATCAGTTGAAGATTTTTGTTGCCATGTGACAAATGATAGCAAAGTTTGCATGGCATTAATACTTCTGCAAGGCATTTTGGCTGGGAGGAAAGAAGAGATTAAAATAGACCAAAACAACCAAAGTACTACATCATTAATTCCACATCCCAGGTGTGTGAGCGTCTTTGAGGATGGATTACAGTGTGTGGATTTCCTGTGGCCAGAAACTTCTATTACGAGTTTGTTAAAACCTTTTTATTTAAGTAGCACCTGGTTGATTTATAAATGGTGGTATTAGGCTAATGCACTGACATGTGTATGAATGTTAAATTTACACTGAACGCATTTCGTTGCAGAATAGGCTACTTTATTTGTGCAAAGATCCATGCATCCTCTTTGGGACATACAAAAGTGTATTCAATTGAAAACTGTGGGAGCCACAGAAAGAAATTGAGTAAAAAGAAATTAAGTTGGTGTTCAATCTTAAAAAGAAATGAAGAAAAAAAGTTTGTCTAAAATCCATAACAATTACAATACCAGTACATACCTGGTGATGTTTAGCTTTGAAGTAGAAAGATCCATCTCTCTCCACTCAAAGCTAATAGTTGTATACATTTCAAACAAAATAAAATAAACTCATAGCCAGTGTTTGTAGACTTTAGCTTATATGAACAATATAGCTAAGTCAACAGTTGTATTCTGTTACCAGAAAGTTAAATAAAAAAACTATTAAAACATTTGTAGTCTTAACTTTAAGCAAATGAAATGTTTCAACACACTTGTGCCATCATTCCTCAGTGTGACATAATTGGTCAGCGCTGTGCCAGCTCTTTTTGACACATCATGATTTAACTGAATGCGTTACGTCATGATCAGCTGTTTCCAGCAGTACTGACCAAAACCTTCATGTTTTCAGGTTGCCCAGTGGTAAAACCACTGGTCAGCACAACCTCTCCTGTAAACACGGAGACAAGCAGAAACAGACTAAATTAGCAAACATGATTCGATACATAAAAATCATCTGTAGGGTTGACCATCCTCCCAGCCCCAAGGCCCGGCCTGTACTGTTAATGCAACTCTTGATTCAGGAATATTCAGGCACCAGTAAACGTCCCATCAGTCTCTGCTCAGGAGTGGCAAACTATCCATCATCGCCACGCTGGTGCGAGGAGACGTACTGCAGAGGGGTTGAGGGGGCTCAAGAACCAACTGCCTCACAGTACACCCTCTACACAGGAGGCTGTCCGTTATGCCGGAGCCCAGTGTAAGGCCACAGCAGCTGCTGGATGGTCATCCAAGAGTCTCCTGTCCCCACTGGCGCTGCGTCGACTGCTGGCTGCGTCACCAAACTGAACAGGAGTGCAAGAAGGCCTGCGTATAATACAAAGTGGGAGGTAAGGCTTCGGAGGGGAAGACATTTTATATTTCAGGATAGGCATTTTAGCCCATTAACGTATAAGCTTGGTGAACAGATCAAAAACACAGTAAGAACTTGGAGTTTAGGGAGATTCAAAGGAAGAAATGTACTAAGATTCCTTCAGTCAGGTTAAAGCACGCACAAACACAGCAGTCACCAAGCTCTTTCCTTTACAACTAAGAAAAAAACGTTTTCCTGGGACAGCAAGTTGTTTCTCCACCATTAGGACATTGAGCAGCTGGTACATGAGCATGACTGACTGGTTCTGATTGGTCGTTTCTGACCAGGAGCTGTGAATTTCTTCAGATGGCAACAGTAGCTCAGAGAAAGCGAAGAAGCTTGTACGTCATTTTTAGTAGAAGCAGACATGTTTACCTGCTAGCACAACCACAATAGCCAACCACAGCCAGAGCCCTCTGCTTCCTCTGGCCACTGCTGCAGCCGAGGCCTTGGAACTGGTCAGGTTTTGGGAAACAGACTGAGGAATTCCTGGATCTGTAGTTGTGGGGCTGGACGAAGGACTTGGACTGAAGGAACGAGAAGGAAATGTTAGTCAATGAACACCTGAAGCTATTCTATGAAGGATGGTTAACCAGAGGGGAAACTGTGAAGCAAGTGAGTCCTCTTAACAAAAATGAATCGTGATGGAGGTAAAGCCACCACAAGATGAGCAACAAGCAGTAAATTTAATGAAATCTGAAAAGTAGACAAGCATTTATATCATAATGAACAGAATGCAAAAGCTGTGCAAAGCTCTAAAGCGGTCTGATTGGTGAGTGAGTTGGAGAGTGAACTTGACAGACATCTGCACTTACAGCAGGACAAACAGTTCATCCTGACTCCTGAGTTATTTGTAAGGAAGGAAGGAAATGACAGATGGATAAAAAAAAACAGTTCATTATTTGCTTGCGTGCATAGAATAGACACTTGCCCCCACAGTAGATTAGGTTCAACAAAAAAAAACAAAAAAACAGCTTGCACAGAAATTGTTAAAACACATGAATGAATTAATATTAGGGACAGAACAACAAGGTTGGCGAGGATGAACATGAAATAGATGCTTTACAAAAACAGTCCGAGCTCCAGCCTCATGCAGAAGTCACAAATCAACTCTTTTGTCACATTCATCTCAACTCAAAAAAGCATGGCAAAATAAAGAGTGTAATGTTAACAGAAAGCTGCAGAAAGTAAAGAAGTTGGCCCAGCTTTATCCCCTTAAAAGAAAAAGTTTCATCACTTAGGTTACTCAAGTTTCAGACAAATCTATGTTTCCTCCAAATTATTACAATTTCAGGTAACGATTCAGGCAAACTGCTGGTGAAGCAGTAAGCATCTGCTGCCAACATGATATTTATGCATAAAATAACTTATTAGATTAGGACCTAAATTTGAGCTGGCAGTGATTACTCTATTGGTGGTTTGCATTTAAACAAAGAACACCTACAGGAACCTCGCTGAAACCAAGTGATCAACTCTTTCACTGTGCTTTAACATTTTGCTCGCAGACAGTAGTTCTGCAGGAAGCTGGTGATGTTGGTTTGGTTTCACTAACGTCTTCTGGGGCAGAAGGAAAGAGGTGAGTTTCTGGCCCAGCTCAGTGAGGCTGGACCTCCTCCTTTCCTCCAACACCTCCTCCTTCGGCTCGTCGTCCGACTGGCAGTCTGCGCTGCTGCAGGACGGCCTGTGGGCATGCACGGTCAGGCATTCACAAACGGTGTTCAGAACAGTGAGGCTACAAAACCACAACGATTGGTGAGCAGACAGATGTCATGCATATAGAGCACAGAAATTAAAAAAGCTTGTAAGATAGACACCCAAATTACATAAAAAAAACAAAAAAAACAAGAATAATGACCACTTACATTTTAGCTAAATATGAATGCATTTCAAGTCAAGAAAATTACAGCGTTTTGAAAAATATTTATACCCCTTGAACTTTACAAAATTATTATTAGTATTCAGCCAATTCTTTGCAAAAATCCATTTCTGACTGAGCCTTTTACTTTATGTCTCAAAGATTTTGATCATTTTTGCAGAACCTTAGTCAACAATTTTCAAGTCTTAATGCAGATTGTCTAATTGGATTTAAATCAGGACTTTGGGCCACTCGAACATATGGCTTGATGGAAATTATTGAAACTCTGGCTGAGTTTTTCAGCCATTTTATTAGCACAATCAAGTAACTATACCACCTTCACTTGTTATAAAAACCAATATAAATGTCTTCTTCCACATGCTTGATGTGTCACTTCTCATTGCATCAAACATCAAATGGATGCAGTGAAGTTTATAAAGTCATAAAGTGACAAAATCTGAAAAAAAATTCAAGGGGTATTAACATTTGTAGAAGGCGATGTGGATGTTTCAAAACCAGAGCATTAAGCCATGAAGCAATTTCACACCTTTACATACATCAAATATTGTAGTAATTTTGGTAAACAAACATACGACAGCGTATTGGACGGTGTCATCAACCAATTAAGACCCGTCTCTGTGCACAAACAGCAGCTCAGGTCTTAGTGGGTTTGCAACAGCAGCACAGACCATTAAAACAGCCCATTTCCACAGACACTTCCTCATGCAAAGGACTTCATGCATAAAAGATGGCTGTCATGTGGTTTAGTGTCATTGCTGGGTTTTTTTCTGTGTTTCTGATCAACTTCAGTTTTTTTTTTTTTTTCAACCATTTGGCATGCACACTCAAAATGAAAACATGTTTCCTCATCCTCTCAGAAACCCCCCCCCCAAAACAAGTCTTGCTTAAAGAATAAAAGCCAATCTCATCCTGTTTCATAGCTAAAAGCTAAAAGCCATCTTTATGCATGAGGGTTTGCTTTGAAAAGACCGAGGTGACACAGCCAGAGCGACGTCCATCTCCTTACCCCTTGGTCATGTCAGGGGGGTCTTCAGTGTCAACCCAGGCCGCAGAGCTAACAAACCGTTTTAGCGGCGGCCGTGTCATGCTCTTCCCTGCCACATTCCTGGAAACCATCATTATCACATAGTTGCATAATAAAAACAAGCCTCCAAGTAACAGTAAACCATGGAGACGTGGAGAAAAGTAAAACCGCCAACAACAAAAGGAACGGACAACTGAAGAAGACCACTTTGAATCAATGCAATGACATTTTCCCCAATATTTACTCAGTGTCTTCTCTCATGCATGGGGAGTTTTTTTTTTGTTTTTTTTTACTACTTACCACGGGGATCTTCTGGTCAACCTCTCTAATTCACTCTCTGGGCCATTTTGACCCATTCTGGCCTGTAACAAAAAAAACAAAAAACTTTTGCATTAAACAAATTAGAACAATGATCATCAACACTGTTAAAATAGGTCCAATTTTCCAAACTGCTTTATGAGGACATGCTTGTGTTTTAACCACAAGTTAACGAGACAATCTGTATAATTGGGTTTTTGTTTGTTAAAAGTCTTCTCAGATTTAAACCACCTCCTAAATTATGATGCCACATCTGATCTTATTCTGAAAACAGTCATGAGTCAAAATATGTTGCAAAGATACTCACATCCTCCTTACTTTTGCATTTCATAACAAAACAAACTGCATTTTTTTCTATGCAGTTTTTTGTGGTAGAACACAACTACTGTATGTATCCCAAAAGTGAAAAGGAGAAAAAGTGATGCAGTTTTCAAACAAGTTAACAAATACAAATCTGAAATGTGTATATTCCACATATCGTCCCGATACGGTCAAGAGGTTAGCAAAAAGTCAGTGTTTGCTTCTGATCTTTTGTTTTTATCTTCTTTTTTTTTTACAAATGAAAAATGTTTTTCTTTTGCTTCACAATTATCCTCCTGCGTATTGGTCTATTACGTAAGATGAGTAAAAACTATATTCAAGTGTGTAGTCGTACTATGACAAAATGTGGAAATGGTTTTGATAGCAGCCATATTTTGGAAACAGTAACTGAATATGTGTTAGACATTGTTCCTCAGCATAATCTGAGTTTTTGCTGAACTTTTTGTTTCATTTATTTTTTGAATCTCATCCATCTGTGAGAAATTGACTCCCAGGAAGATAAATCAAAGTGCCTCTTACTGACATGTAGTGATTCTTACCATGTTGTTAAAGTGAATGTTTCCAATAGGAGCCTCGCTGAATCTTCTGGTTCTCTCCTGCTTCGGAAAGAAAAAAACAAAACTCATCAAAGCCAGAAAAAAAAAGAAATCACACTTAATTCAAGTCATTCAGGTCCAGAAGTAACAAACCGGGTATTTTGATGGCGGCTTCTTGCCCCGGAAATCATCTGTCATTAAAAAAAAACATTATTTAAAAGTTGGTTAAAAGGTAAGAAAATTAATTTGAAAAGTTTTATTTGCGAGGCTCTAAACCTTTTTGCGTTTGTGAGCCGAACGATCTCTCACTTTGCATGAGCGCCTCTCTCAGCTCGAGGAGCTCAGCATGTTCTTTAGTGTACGTCCTCCTCAGGTTCTCAACGTGCTGGATCATCACCTCCACTGCTTTACCAATACGATTCTCCTGTTGTCCAGACAAAGTGTCAGAAATGAGATGCAAAATGAAACAAACAAAAAAAAAACCTCTAGTTTTCCTGCAGACGTTTTCATCTGACCTGGTGAATAGCACCAAGCATTTCAGAGCGACTGGACACTCTGGTCATGGACTGAATCAGAATATCTAAGTTTTTCTGGAGCCTCTGGATGATCTCCATCGACTGGCTGTCATCTTCACACAAAGGAGTGAGAGCCTAGGAGGGAAAAATGAGGTAAAATGTAAATAGGACATTAGTGACTGCACCTGATGCAGATGCATTTAGCAGAAGATTCAACAATTCACTACGAAACACCAAACAACTCCACGATCCCACAAGGTATCGTCAAGCCATCAGCAGTATTTCATCTTTTTTTTTTAAATATGATTTTAAGGGCCAGAAATACCCTGAATCAGCTGAGTTAGAAGATTAAATCAATTCAACATTCATTTAAGCTTCTGGAAATAAACCAACATTTGTCTCAGTTGTTCTGAAGCGGGGGAAGATAAAACATGCAGGGTAACTATTTTCTAAGAAGTGAAGAGTTAAAGGTTCAGATTTGGACCTGCAACAAGCCTTGGCAGCTGGACACTTCTCTGCGAACATTTTCTTCTGCAAGGTCACGCGACCTCTCCTCCAATCGAAGCCTTTTCTCCAGGGTGAACATATCACATTTGAATCCCAGTGCGAGGCGCTGGAACTCTGCCTGGAAAAATAAAACGCATTGCACTTCAGATATTTTCCTAAAAGCTATCTAAATGGAAGAAAAAAACTCAGATTTAAAGAAAATTATATCAATCTGAATTAGAAGCATTTACTTTATAACCATAAATTAGCCACCAAACCAAATTCTTCACATATTCCAAAGTTAGTTGCTCTGCTTACCTCAATCTCCTTATCAGTAGGTGATGAGCTAAAGAAAGAGTTAGAGAGAATCATTCCTTAAATAATTCAGGACTCATTTTTAAAAAGGGTCATAAGTGTCTATTATCTTACCTGTTCCTGTCGTCTTTGAAAACATCGTTGGCGTCGGAGATCACGGATGAATCCGCTAGAAAACGAGCCGGTAAAAGTTTTAGACCAAGCAAAACTTTGAATTCACTTTAAAGTGTGAACTGGCTTTATATTCATTCATATTTCAATGAATGTGTCTGACTCACATTGTCTCCTAGAGACCAGGCTGATCTCGCTTGGTTCATCCTGGATATGGTTCTTCTCAACAGCATCCATGATGTGTGCCAGATTCTGCAAAGTTTGTACAAAACATTCTGTCTCTTCCTCTGTTTTTTGCATTTCCTGCTCTGGCCCCTCCATTTCAGACAACTCCTTACTGTCCATTCCCGTCTTTTTAATTTGTCTTTTTCCTGCTTCCTCCTTCCTTTAGCACAACCGGCATGACTATTATTTAGAATGAGCCTCTCCTTATTGGAGATAAAAATCAAACTGTTCTCTGTTCTTCCCTCCCTCTCTTCGGTAGGCTCACATGGTCGTACACATGCAAAACTGGAAAGACAACAACTTTTTCCAGTTTACATGTTCAGGCTGCAATACACCAAAGTAGAGTCTTGTTGTGGGTGGAGGAATTTTATCTTCCTGTTACAATCTCCACTCAACATTTCAGGTTGTTTAAGGAGACTGTTGAAAAAGGTTGCAAAATTTTGGAGCATTTTCTAATGATGATACTTTGTTTTCACTTAATGTGAATATATGAACTGAAGAAATGAGTGCGTGCCCTTAAAGTTAAGGTAGCTTATGCTATGCAACAGGACAAGCACACTAGAAAATCCATCTTTGACTGGTCCAATCTAAAACATTCATTCTTATTTTTTGAGCTATTCAAAATCTTGACTAATCCAGAACTTCCACTGGATTTTATTTGGGTTTTGATGCTTTATTCAGCCTGTTCCTGGTTGAATCCCCTCTAACTCGGTCGAATTAAAATATTTCTACAAAAAAGAGGGGTGAGGCATTTGCTAGATTCCTCTACACTAATCACACTAATTCCTCCACACTAGACGTATTGCCATTTGATTAAAGTTGTTGCAAGTACCAGTTGCACAAGCAGACTGGTAGATGTGAAAAATGGTCTGAAACACGACAGAGTGACAAAAGAGCAAAAAATAGATTTGGAAGGAGCCAAATAATTTCACATCAGTGGATCCAGATGTAGTGCAAGTGGATGAAAACTCTACTTCTCATTTTTCTATTAAATAAATTAAAAGTTAAAATCCTGTAATGCTTGTTATAAAAGGCTGAGAACTACTCTCTTATTTCCTGTTTGGCAGGCCTAAAACAAAAAAAAAAAACAAAAACAAAAAAACCCCCTCATAACAGGGTTTCCCCCAGTGTATTTTAAGCCTGGCGGGCCACCAGACTTTACTTGCCTCCCACAAGGCCAAGTTTATTTATTTATTATAGGTTTTAAGACTTTATAGTTGGTGTTTAGGTATTGCTAAACACCAACTTAGAAAGTTTTCCCCCAGAAAATAAATTTTTATTTTAAATTGATTTATTTAAAAATAATAAATAAATCAATTTATACAGTCTATTTTATGCCATGGCTTACCTGTGAAAAGGGGAGGTTAGAGGATGTGCTGCTCTTTCCACCTCCTGATTGGCTGTTTGGTATGATCTGTGATTCTGACTGGGGAGAGCCGCTCTCAGAGGTGTTTGGCCCATTGCTTGTGAGCTGGTTCATCGCTTGGAAGAACATTAAGCAAGTCAAAGAGTCAAAGATACTTATATATGTAAGAATGTGTATTCAAAACACCATTTGTCTATTCTGCTTTCATACAGATTAGATGTTTTGTTTGCTTCTTTTACCTGCAACACTGGTTGGAAGAGCTGGACCGCCAGCTGTATCATCCTGAACCATCTCTTCTTCCTCCACCAGCACAGGTAAGAGACTTGTGCTGCAAACGAACACACTTTACAGGTAAAACACCAAAACACTCCAAATCTGAAGCATAACTAAAAGGTGACAAAAAACAAACAAAAGCTCACCTGTCCTCAGCTGTCGATTTATCTCCTGACGGGTCACGACTAAGGCTCTGAAAAGAAAAGCAAGAAAACCCCTGAAGTTTAAAAAAAAAAGTCTTTCCCTCTCTCATGTGTCCCACATGATTTGACATTAAAAAGAAGAACCACAGAGCGTACCTGTCCCACGGCAAGGTAATGCCATCTAAGCTTTACAGAGTGTGGAAGAGAGATGAGGCTGACTTCTTATATAATGTGAAAGTCATGCACACACAGAGAGAGAGCTCTGCAGCTTTATAAGTGTGTGTATATCTGGCTGGAAATGGTACCAAGTTGACACAGGCATAATACTAAGTGGTGGAGGCGGACTGCCTGAAAACGGTGTGAACGCTCTCACACAATGGGAGCGAGGTGAGAGCTCAGATCAGTGCAGTGGCATCTTGTGTAATGAGTCATAATATCCGTTATGACGCAGCTTGGAGTGAACAGGGTTTGAAAAACAGCAAAAGGAGAACTTTTGTATTGTTTTGTACTTAAAGCAACAAATCTGTCAGCTGCCAAGAGACCCATAACGTTTTAATTATGATAACAGTTGAAAGACTTTTTTATTTATTAATACTTATT
This sequence comes from Brachyrhaphis terrabensis, assembly GCA_903067065.1. Taxonomy (NCBI): domain Eukaryota; kingdom Metazoa; phylum Chordata; class Actinopteri; order Cyprinodontiformes; family Poeciliidae; genus Brachyrhaphis; species Brachyrhaphis terrabensis. The sequence goes on from CAEGAG010175302.1 coordinate 47,583, forward strand.
TATGTGACAATAAATTAGCAGTGTACACAAGCTGATTTGTTTTCCTAAAGTCTAATTTTTAAATGCTAAAATTTTAGATTTTGGATTAAAAACAGCACATAATAAAATGTACCAAGAATCTGGCTGGTGTCAAGAATTGAATGATTTCCACCCTGATCGGCCGGTTGGGACCAAGAAAATCAAGTCTTATTTTAATTAAATCAACAGACCAAACATAAGCACTGACCGCAGCACTCTTCAACGTAGAAGTAAGTTCTGCAAGAAAATGACTTAGCTGCTTTGGATTTAGAAAAACATTCATTTTTGCATCCACACTTCACTGACTATCCTGCATTTTATCAGTCGACAACTCGATTAGGATCTAGTCTACACGCCACCGTGACCTGGATTAAGCAGGTATAGAGCACCAACAACAGCAGATCATCAGGGTTGTTTAGAAAAACAACCCTGATGTTTTGTTCAGTCAGTTCATTTTGAATTTAGACAAATGGAGCCAAGGTTCCCCTATGGATTCCTTAAATCTAACAAAAATGATGTCAAATGTTTGTTCGTGCTGATTTCTGGAGCAAAAATTCTCACCTCTACCAATATTGTTATAAATATATTAAAGTTTGAGGGTAGGTCAAATGTCAAAAGATAAATAAAAATATTTTGATATTCCTTTAGGGTTGGACCACCAGGGGGTGCTGTGATCATTGACGCCTTGAAATTGGGCCTCTGTCTCTTTAAGAATCTCCTGCTCTTTCAGACACTTCACCTTCAGCAAGTCATCACAGTAATGCCTTTTCATTATGTCTTTAACCAGGAGCGTTGGACAAAGACGTGGTTGGTATGATAAGCCAAGCAGTCATGCAGTTCCACCAGGTGTTTGCTAACTGCTGCTGCTGCTAGTCTAGAGGAGCTGATTTGGGAAGGTATAGAGGAGGGTTTTCTGCGAGGTGGAAGCTCAGCTGGAGACTGCAGCTCAGAGGAGGAGCTTCGAGGAAACAGTCAGGGCAAGCGTTTAGGCACCCTGAATGGTTGCCATGGGAGATTAAAGGATTTCTCAAACATGCATGAAGGAATCAAAGCAACACTCCTATATGTATTTGATGAAGGAATAAAAAAAGCTAAAATTTTTTTTGATTTTATATAATATTGTACCCTTTAACATTATGTTGGCATAAAAGATTCTAGCAGCATAAACCACTATAGAAAAAACTATCGACAATTTTTGTTTGAGTTTGATATAGTGAAGCTATACCTGCTGTATAAGCTTAAATCTTTTTTAGATCAGGGGATCCGGGTCCAAAGCTCAAGAGCGACCATCACACAACAATTACACACATCCCTGCTCAATCACACCTGAAATAAATGACAGAACTCCCTCATCAGCAGCTGCAAAGTCCAGGCAACAGTCTATTTGCATAGGAGTCTCACCTTACACCTATGCAAGGCGACTAATGTGGCAGCAGCACATAAAGCTTGCAGCCACAAAACATCAGCATCCAACAAGCATCAATATAACTACCAGCTTCAAAAGAGCATTCAAAGAGCCAAAAATCATCATAAATACAATTACTTTCAAAATATATTGAATCCCTGTAGTTGTCATTTTATTGTGTGTAATAATGTAATCATAAAAGTACCATCTGGATTCAATATTGGGTCCATAAGAATGGTTTAATTGTAATTAAAAAATATCAATTTCTGATTTTGTAACAGTGCACAACTGTAATGTTAATGAAGAACAGACAATTACCAAACCGTACGCTGCATTATGAAAATTACACCGTCTCAGAAGATTAATTAGGGGACAAGAAACAGACTTTTGAATAAGTAGAGCTTTCAAAGCAAAAATGTTAATTATCTGCTCATCAAGGAAATATTTCTGTGTTTATCACTTTAAAGTGACTACGATTCATTTATTGTTATTTTACACGCTGTTTAGAAACCTGAAACAGAAGTAAACTAAAGACCAAACTAGAGACTAAAAAATAAATAAATTCTCAACACTATTAGTCATTTATAGTGATAATTACTTCACATACTTAGGAAGAGGGTTCAGTAAAGCTGGAAACCATCTCGATTTAAACATCTTTGCCAAGCTCAGAACTACTTTTACTTTGTGCTGTCAACTGAGTCTTTTCACCATAATAAAAAAAAACAGGGGTTGACCAAACAGACTGACTGTGTCAAAAAAGAGGAAGAGGAAGCAGCGGCATGCTGGTGCTGAAGAGAAGAGATGAAACTCTATTCCCTCACGTATTAAAACACTTCCTCTCTGCTACTAACCTTATGCCGGTTCATGTCTGCTGTGCTTGCGTCTAGTTCGTCTTCTTTCTCCTTTTCTTGCCTGGGATTCTCACCGGTCGACAGGATGCTGACCAAAGACGAAAGGTCAGAGTTTAAGTGTCAAACACTATGCATTCTTTTAGATTCTCACTGTGCAAAATTAGACCACAACAAACTACATCTGATCTGACAGCTGCTGCAGAAAGACATAGAAGGCTGGACTTTGGAGGTGGACTTTGTCTATGCAAAGCACGGCCACAGAGATACTAATTCAACTGGGAGCTCCTCCTACACAGAAAACACCCATTTGACTGGCAAATATGGCCAAAGTCATAGGGAAATGATGAAACTAAAATGCCAACTGCACTTACAGGCTGGTAATAAAACTCAGAAGTTACTGAAGTAAGCATCAGGAGGATGCTCCAGCAGGATGCATGACAAGGTCACTTTCTTCAGTGCTGTTATATAAAGGTGTGATTCTCATATGCCACCATCTGAACAGCTGTGTATAACCCATTCCTGAGGGAAAAATAAAGACTTGGAATACACAGCTGTCGCTCTTTTCCAATTTGCGTAGCAACATCAACCAAAGTATAATTTTTTTTGGATCTGCTGTCTGTCACAGAGCAGCAGCAACATTAACCATCAGTAATAGCATTCTTCAGGATATTCTAGTTCTGTTTTTACCTTGGATAATCCCTTTTTGTCCATGATGCGTTGACATGCAAATATATAGTACAGATACACAGACGGCCAGAACAACAAGCAGCAGCTCATTTTGTAACTGATTCTTGAAACTTGTCATGTTTCCTAAAAGTTAGGTAGGGTGTTAAAAGTATATCAAAGTTTTAAAACCATTAAAACCTTCTGCTACTCTTTTTACCGCTTAAAATCATCTTAATAAATGCCAGCTAACTAGCTGTTAGCTGGATGAAAGATAGCTCCTAGTCGTTTCCCAATAACCAGAAGAAAAATTCCACTTTATGGAAATACTTCCTTTGGAAAGTAGAACAAAGAATAATGGAGTACAAAAGAAAGAAGAACCAACCTTAATAAAGCAATGTTCTTTTAAAACTACAGCTGCTTAGCTTTAAGTGGCATGTCGGCAGTCAAGAAGCCAACTGCAGGGAGGTTTCCTCAGCAGATAGCCTGGCTAATAATAAGCAAATATCAGCTTATTATACGTTAATAATATCCAAGAAGAACTGAAAAACGGTTCAAGCAAATAGGAGATTACTACTACAACAACTAGGCCAGTGTTTACTCTATATTTAACTTTATTTTATGCATCAAAATCAATGTGCTGACATTGAACTAAATAAAAAAAAAAACCAGTGCACCATCACCACCATCAGATGACATGTTCAGGAGTGTCGTAATACAAGGAATGTGTCAATTTGCACCTTCAACTCCCAAATTGGTTTTGTTTAGTAATTCTCTCTACAAATATCTCCAAGTTGTTGACCTCTGTTTCCTTAACTTTTTCCGTCACTAAATCTTCTATCACAGTTGGGTATAGCTTATTTATTTTGGATTATTCTTCTTGTTGATGTGTTAATAACTCATCAAGTCAACAGTCTTCCGTGTGATTATTTAGACCATATCATAACATTTCTGATGGTGCTTTTCATGTTGGCCTCTAGTAAAGACATTTTTATGACAGAAACAAACTTTTCAAATATATCTCAGTGTGTAATTTCATAAAATACAACTGCATTGTCCATTTTCATAGTGGTAGGAATATTTGATACCTTATACTTTTAACCAGAAACAATATAATATCTTTGACACAATGATATTTTACTCACTGTCCCTTTAAATCTTTACAGTCAGTCATATATAAAATGTACTCTGAAGTATTGACAAGGCACTAATGTAGAACATACTTTACTTTAGAGCCCTCTAGTGGTAAAGCCAACAATTGCAAGGCAATTTCCTTTTGAAAACATCAACTCACCTGTTCCTCTGGGGAATCTTCTCATCTGCTCCAGGTGACGCGTCGCTTGCAGAAGCCATATCTGCTTCTGCAGCAGCTGAATCAAGAGGCTTGGTGCAGAGATCCTGTTCAGCCGGTGAGTTTAGAGCTTGAGCTGGAAGGCTGGAGTTGAACTCTGGAAGCTCACTTGTCTCTTCACCTGCTGAGACAAAAAAAGAACAGAATTTAAAAACAAAAACACCCATGTTAAAGCTTTAGATATCAGTCACAATAATCTACTTAAACTGCATCTCGTCAGCAAAGCACCACATTAAGTGGTTTAAGTTTGAAAGATGACAAGCGCCATGAGAAAGGCTAACGATTTAACCAGATTTTGAAAAAATCATTCTCTGCTCTGAACAAACAGCACATTGAGTGAGTCAAGAAATGAGTCATGCCTCGGTTGAGTTTTAAATGCTATCAAGTACGGCTGTAGTCTAGGTGACATTAGAAGCAGAAGAAGGTGAAACAGAAACGGAGAAGAGGGAGAAAGAAAAAAAAAAGTCTCACTGTTTTCTGAGTGGGACAGATCAGGGAGAGCAACCGCCTCTGGGTGTGTTATGCCGACAGCCTGTGAGTGGGCGCTCAGTGGTACTGCTTCCGCCTTCTGAAACACACACAAACAAAATGATAAACATTCATAACGGGAATGAGGGGAAGGAAGATCAAACAAGCAGCTCATGTTAAACACACACCAAACAGCTGGCAGAAACAAAACTTTGCCAGATGAGAAATTCTTGCATAAGTCAAACTCCAGCTGATGGCATAAAGACTCGGCACATCAGTGACGGGTTGCTTAGAAGAGACTTAATTAAGTTTTGCATCACCTTCAATACACACAGTTGACAGCATGAATGATGTATTTAAGTTTTATAAACCTCTTAGGTATTAAGTTGTTTGAGCAAGTGGGGAGAATGCAAAACATCCAAGTTTAGATACTGTCTAGCTTCAAATCATTCCTTTCAACTCGGTGTGATCTTAAGGTTTCATCATAGCTGTTCTATATTAGGAAGCAGGCAGAGTTAGTACAAATATGGAGCCTGTTGCCTCAGAGCAGAGGCAGTGAATCGTGATATGTGAAGAACTATTTGGTAGGCAAATGGTAGGAGAACAAAAAAAATGTATGAACAGGATCAGAACTTGGGGGGAAAAACCCTAGAGAATCATTTAAGATGTCAGAAGAAGATGGGTATGTTCTTATGTTACTGATATTGAAAACAACTATCCCATTTTTTACATTTATTTTTAGATTTTTATGTTACAACCTCATTCCAAACTGTATTAATCTCTTTCCTCAAAATGTGGAAAAAAGTTTGATCATTTCTATTTTTAACAAATTTACAAAGATATCAAAAACTGTTTCCTGATTGTTACAATGGGTTATTTGTGTGTAGAATTTTGAGGAAAGCAATTAATTTAATACAATTTTGAATAAGGCTGTAACAGCAAAACATGGAAAAAGTGAAACACATTACCGGTAAGTTCCTTTTGTGTTGCAAGAGGCGCTTTGTTGCAAATAAAAAAAAAAAGAAAAAGCAAAAAGAAAAAAACAAGCATATATGCTTTTTTATTATGTAAACCAGCCAGTAACGAAACTAAGCCTATTTTGAAAAACAATTTGTTGTAGGAAATCACAATCTGAATAGCATTTCAGTTGATTCTGAAATATGATGAGCAAATGGTTCCTTTAACACAGCAGCAGGAAATGCCTCTGCATCGAACTGCAAAACCGTGCTAGTGTGACTGAAAACCTCTGAGAAGTGTGAAAACAGACGAGACATTACTCATAACCTGCCAGTTATTAGCTGATTTTCATAAGTAAGAAGTCAAACTAAAATATAAACTTATTTCATAACAGCTTTCAATATGACACAACAGAGAGCAGCTTTAAAGATGATATAGAAACATTAAACCTTCCATTATTTACAGCAACATTATACTCCAAGACAATAGAGCTTTGAAACTTATCTGGATCAAGAAGCATAAGCATCAAATCACCTTAAATAGTTGCTCTGCATTTTAAACTATTTGTCAGTCTACTACTTAACTCAATTTGAGATGATTGACAGGTTGTAAGAGAATAAATTTGCACTCCAACAGCATTTATAAAACATTTTTCTGAATTGTAATATTGATGGTATATTTTATGAAATAAATAAAAGCAAATTGGCTTTTATGTGGATATCATGGTGGTTCTTGCTTACTGTGATGCAAAGAAAACAGAAATTCATTCATGTTTATCAGTCTGGAAAGGGTTCTAATGGCATTTCGAAGGCTTTGGGACTCCAGAGGATTAACATGTGGTCCCTTAAATGGATGAAAAAGGCACATTGTATTTACTAGGTTTTGTTGGAAAAAATGTAAGAAATGTAAGATGTAAAAGAAAAAGACAAGTGTGAAATTTTTTTTTTAGTTTCTTAATCCACTGTTATGTTTCTTAATCCACTTTATGTAAGCACACTCCATTACTGATTGATTGATTTGAGGCTATTTTACCTGCAAAGGTTGACAAATAACCTCAAGTTCTGAGTCTGCGCAGGCTGCAAAATCTGTAACAAAAAAACAAGAAAATTATTTGTAATGAAGGGACGTTAAAGATCCCCTAAAGCCTGGGGAAACACCCCCATCAAAAACCCAAAGTTCTGTCTCAAGTGTCATAAAACTGTAGCTTTACTATAAAAGCACAATGGCAGGGCAGATGGGTTAAATGAATTGTGTGAAGGGACGTTATGCTTATATTCCCCCTGTTCCATTTGTCTGCCTGCCAGCCACTCATGCAGGAAGAGAAACAGGGATTACCATGCTCAGTTCGGGGGCTCAGACCACTCGTACACCCGGCCATAGAAGGAACTTGAGAAAACCAAGAATTCTGGAGATGTGTTGACACACTCGCATCACACTTTGTCTCTCTCACACAACGTTAACAAGATCAGAGCTACAACCACCATAGAAGGCAGGGGTCTATTTCCAGGGGCCACAGAATGTGTGCGTCCATATAATGGTAGAGAGTGGTGCTCTGAATGTACGCGCAACCCATGACCCCACCGATCATGGCAGTGTAACCTGCTGTCACAGAAGCAAATACGAAGGACAAATAAGATTTGGAGGTGCTAAAGTCCCACAAAAAGCTCCAGCATAATGAATATCATGTACATTTGTCGAATGAAAAAGAATGAGAAAACCCCCCCCCCAAATATAGCAGATGCACTTGACTAATCAAATCAGAAAATGGCAGCTATTATTATTCGAGTTAAAATTAGCAGCAGATTAACTGAACACCAACAAATGGACCCTGTTGTCTGGAACTGCAGCGTTCATGATCGTAGCATGTTGGAGCAGCTCTGTTATGTTAGTTCAGATTTGTTCTTTTTCGTAACTTTCTCTTTAGATTTTAGATGGTGTGCAGCTGGAAGAATCTGAAGACTTTTTACTATGCGTAACCATGGCAACAATGCATATTTTGCAAGTGGAAGCAGCTGATTAGCATCTTAGAACCTCGAATAATACATCAACTATGACCCCAAATTTCAGAGGAAATAAAAAGGAGGTTTCATGCAGTCATGAGCGTCACACATCAACAACCTTCAGTCAGAGGCCTCTTCAGATTGTTGCAAGACAGACTGCTACCTGATAAACTTCCTGCCCATAGCCTCACCATTCACAACAATTTCAAGATAATGGGATGACATGAGCTACAACAACATTTAATTTCAATAACAGCGTGTACAGTGTGTAGATGATGGAGCTCATATGAGATAAAACCAACGCCACCAGTCAGATAGTGTAGAACTCGGCAACAATCATTAAGATTGATTTCTTTGATTTGACAAATACTGCTCCCTTCTCAACTTCTGTTTGAAAACCCTACTGTATCAAATCCCTGCTGTTTTTTTGTTTGCTCTTGGTTCATGACAAACTCTGATGTCAATACTCATCACTAGCTCTCAATAGGCACAAAAGATAAACATCTTAACAAAAGATTAAATTAAAGATCTGTACCAAAGCATGCCAATACATTTATCATGCAAACAGGTTACTGTTGCCACTGCCTACCTCGTCTTCCCTCAGATGTGCTTTGATCAGGTTGAACGTCCGTACAGATGGAGGAAAGAGGAGTTGATGTATCTCTCACTTCTCTTTCCCCAGCTGTATCCACTACCATCCACCTCTTCTCCCCATCCTCTTCTTCAACTCTCTCTGGTGAATAGTCAGTTTTTTCCTCAGGGCTGCAGTCTCTTTTCCCATCCTGCACCCAGCAGTTCCTCTCTGCTACTTCATTTTTCAAGAAGTCCTGTAGAGCAAACTCTTCGTCCCAGTCCAAGTCAGGCTAAGAGAAAAATTGTAGAAACAAGAAAAATGTAAGAAAACAGAACAAATCCCATTGAGTTGGCACAGATAAAGCAGCTCATCTAGTTGTTCCATTCCACCACTCACAATCTGAAACCTATGAACTGCACCATTTGAATCTACAGGTACTACTAATCTTTTGAGAAAGATTTGAAAGTACCATGACAAGTACATGTTCATTTAATCCACAAAAAAAAAAGTTTTATCCAAATGCAAATTACAAGATGGACCAGACTTTACTCAACCCCTAAGAAAAAGCCATGATTTTAAAATAAGTTTCAAACATCAGCAATGGGCTGTTTGAATAATTTGAAACTAGGAGCTGCATTACAGCAGAATGATTTAGTCACTATATGCAACAGCAGTGCCACTGTAATGCTCCAACATGCGCAAGCACAACAATCTGAGGTTTAAAAAGTGTGTAGGTGTGTGGCCTTATTCATTTTTTTGTGTGGGCGCACATGTCCACTTAACTCGCCGGCTCACACTCTGCTGTTCTCTACCAGATGCTCCAGCTGTCTACAAACAAAACAAGCTGCATCATTGCATCTGATAGATCAAAGCGATACCTGTGTTAACGTCACGGATTACGCATTTAAAGTATTAAAAACTGAAACGTAAACCAGTAACACTCAAATCCTAAACACTTTAACATAATTAACACAATACAATTACAATAACATCCCTCTCCCCTCCTCTCAGACCTCCTCCTCCTCTGGGGCAGGTGTTTGGCATGAGGCCTTTCTGCTGTCTTGAGATATCTTTAGCTGCTCCAGTTCCTCGCACAGCTGCTGCTTCTTGTTCTCCTGCTCCTGCACCCTGGAAGACAAAATCCTCCCAGTTTGATTTTTCCAAACAAATAGCAGCACAGGTGCGCAGAACTCCCAAAGCATCTGGAAGTATCAGAATAAAAACGTATGCGCACAGCTCCTAGATGAAAATAGACATACGGTACCCAATCCGCAGGCCCATGCAGTGTCCCATTCTGTTGCCCAGGGTGACCAGCGCCAGTTCTCCCACTGGCACTGTATTGATTTGCTCACTTTATTTCTGTAGATGTAGCCTTTAATATTGCAGCACACAGACTAAGACGTGACTTATGCTAGAGCCATGCCTCTGTTTTACAGGCTGTACCTGGACAGCCAATCCACTCTCCCTCTCTGGTCTAATATCACACTGACCTAGGCCTTTTATACATCTGAAGGGGATGGCTGTCTCCATAAACACACATCCAAACACACACAAGCTTGCAGCACATGGCAAATTCTCTCTCTGTAGCTCTCTCTCTCTCTCTCACACACACACACACACACAGTCGGAGTAAAATCCAGGAATGGCCCAAACTTAGTGAGGTAAGCCTTTTGGGGTCGCTGTGGTCAGGATAATTAACCGGTCTTTCCTCTTTTCAGTACAACTGACTAGCCAACTGAGACAAAGAACAAGCAACACAAAAAGGGAGACTTTGATCTTAAAAGCTTGTCTGCTGTTAGCTTTAACTTTTTCAAGAGAAGAATGAACAGAGAACACAGTTTCTACACTTTTTATGTTAAAGTTTTTTACTTTTTCAGTTCTGGGTTCTGAGAAACTTTACCATGAATTTATGGACAAGATGTCTACAGTGGTCAAACTTTAAATATGAAACATGCAAACAAAAACAATAGACAGAGGGACACATGGATGAATGATGGACTGACAGATGAAAGAGAAATCAGACAGAAGGACAAACAGATAATCAGATTGACAGAGGGACAAACAGATAAATGGCTGCTAAGCTTATCAGCTGTATCATTGGAGAGAGACTAATCAAGGGACTGACAGACTGATCAACAGATGGACAAACAGACGAATGAACAAATGGACAAGAGGACAAATGGACAACCAGACAATAGGATGTTGGTTGACAGTTTTAGGGTTGCTTAAACTTCAAAGATGAAAAATGATCTATTTTAAAAATTTTGAATAGTTGCTGTTGATAAAAAAATGTTTTAGGGTTTCTGTCAGTCAGTACTGAAAAAGTTATAATTCTAGCTCCGCCTACAAGAAACTGATTCCTCCAATAAGCTCACTCTAAACCTAATGCCCCCTGTTGTCATACCAAATATCCACAAATTCCCCCCATCCAGTCAGATCAGACAACCAGAATGCACTCACCTGACCGAAAGGTGGAGGATCTCAGTGCGGGATCTCCTCAGGTTGCTGGCCATTTTGATCAGCTCCTTTTCTAACGAGTCAGTGTACTGAGACAGCTGATCCAAGCCGGCAGCCCAGTCTGCCCTCCTAGCATCGAGCTCAGCCTGCACCGTCTGCAGGTGGACAAAGCAGAGGGGTCACCGTCTCTCCAACAGATGAAATGCTACAGTCTGAGCAACCTGGAGCATCTTGTTTTAAAAATACTCATTTTCCCTGTTGTACTGAAACACCATAACATAAAACAAACTTGTAGCGCTTCCAGCTCAGGTGCACTAATGCTTTCCGTCTCATTGGGTATGCTTTTTGCTGTTTGACAGTAGAAGGCTAATAAATGCAGAGTGGCAGCAACACAGAAGGTGATGGGAAAGGAGAAAAATAAAAAACAGTGAGGAAGGGAGGAGGGGAGTGGGTTGTGATCATGGTACAACACTGACTAAACAGCAGTGCTTGGATGGAGCCTATTACATAGTTATATAAGTGAGATCTCCAGAGAGGAGAAATATTGTGTGGGAAGCAGAGAGAGAGAGCAGATACAGCGATGTGAGGAAGAGGAAGATGGAGAACACAGAACTTTGTGACTCATATTTGGTATGAAAATAGCTTGTTGCAGACTTGAAGGCAAAACATGTAGACTTTTATAAAGTATTTCACCAAAAGCTTTAGCTATACACAAAGTTTTCTTATTTATTTTTGATTGGGTAGCAAGATTTTGAAAGTGGTCAATTCAGAATGAAATAGATAAACATAATATTTGTGAACTCCTGTGGCGTCGATTATTTATTTAAGACATTTCTGATGGAGAGAGAGAAAATAAAAAAAATCACTGATTTATTTAATCATAAAATTGACAAAAAAACAACCATTTTAGGATGTGTGAGATTGAGAGATCCTAGACTGAATTAAAACTCAAAATCACATGAAGCAGCTTCCATTTCTGTATTTTCTTCTACTTTGATGTATGAAAGTAAACAGTCTAAACTTTTGATGGATACATGTCAAAACTACAAGCTTAGTTAAAGTTAGTTATTTCTTCCTACAGAATACCACTACTACGATCTCGCAAATTGATATATAAAAGAGGCCAGCAACATTAAATAGCCTGAATGGCTTAAATGAAATTGAATAGTAAAGTAAACGACAATGCCACACAATATTAGTAAACTACTCAATCTATGGTGATCCAGGGATCCATAGTTAAGATTTTGAAATTAATTGGAGTGCATCTGACCTGAAGATCAGGGTCGGTGTTACTGTCTGACTTTGTGTGGTTATCCATCATGTTTTGGACTGCAGATAAGACACAGCTGGCTTCTTCTTTGAAATCTCTTTTCTGAAAAAGAAAGAGAGCATACTATCAAAGCCAAGGAAGTACAATAAATCAAAATCTCTCAAGACACAAGTACTGACCTTCATTTGAAATACTGCTCTAAACCTAACCTATTATTATACCATTTCTAGTCTTTTGCTCTTTGGCAACGCACTGCAGTTTTCAAGCACAGGTTTCAGATGGCAGTCTTGTCTTTCTACACCTATAGAAACACCTTAAACACACTTTTAAAATAAAAAAAATTATCCACTGTTGTGTTTAAATACAGTTACTAGTAAATGCCAGTGAAAATATAGCAAATATAACAGTATGCTTTGCTCAAACTGGATGGGTTCTGGTTATTCAATATTCAACAGATTTATCAGAAGTTCAGATCATGGTTTCAGATGTAATCGTCCTCGATTACCAGTTTGTTTAGAAGACTCTTGTACTCCAGAGAAACATGTTCAGTGTTGGGTCCCTGCAGCATCAGCAACAACTCTCTGTCCAGCGTCTCGTCCAGTGAAGAGACCGTGGTCATTGTAGTGGACAAATAGTTCACTCCAGCAGAAGTCTGGAAGCATAAGTGATTTTCTTTTTCAATCAATTAGCAAAACCTTCTGGACAAAAGCTTGGCTATGTTATAATTTCTGCACAAATGATTACACCAGATATCAGAATAAAGATTTAATTTGCAACAAAAATTTGGGATTTTTTCCATTTATTTACTCTTTCTTGTGGCATTTTAGCTGTATTGAGTTTGACTGCATGTAGGTTGACTGGAATCTGAACCAGACTTATTGAATTATTTTGTAAATCATTGGAATGAAATGAACTGGACTGAATTCGACCGAATCCACAATCATATGAGGTCAACAAGGTGTGCCCTCATATGACTAATCCTAGACCTTTAGTGTTTAATATTCAGTGGTTTCCTCTTGGAAACATGCTGATAAGAATAAAAACAGGCAACAGGTGTGCTTTCAAGTATCAGATCAGTGTTTTAAACCAGAACAATTACATTTCTCCATCAGTTAGCTATGAGATGCATCACTTTCTTCCCCTTTGTGTCACTTTGTATAAGACTGAGTGGTAAAGAATATCAAGTCCTTTCTTGTACAAAATGTTTTCAGTGGATACTTAAATCCTACAATCAAGGCTGAGCAAATTAGAGAGAGAATGGAGGGGTGCTGACCTCCAGTGGTGGCTGTGCCAGAGCCAGTTCTGTCTGCAGGGATCCCAGGCTGCTCTGGTTTAATCTGTAAGCCACTGACAAAGCCAGACTAGCCCTGTGAGGCAGGCAGGGTAATGGGTTTAGGGAAAAAAAATCAAATAAAACATTTACTTTTTGCCTCTGAAAAAAAAAAGGATCCTTTTTTTTTGTTTAATTAGACGACTCGAAATACTTACCCAGCGAGATCTGGAAGAATCATTTGCATTTGGGTCTCAAGCTTGTTTTTATCGTTCCTCAGCAGCTGGATTAGAGAAAATGAGAGTCAACAATGTATTTTTAAAAGAGAGCAAGTGATTTAGTAAATGACGAGTTCATTACTGGGCATATAACTCAACAAATGTTCTAATTTTTTGGTTTATTTCTTGTCTTCAGTCCGACTTTCTAACAAATTAGGCATGGATGAGAGTTATCAGTTGGCTTTAACTCAATGGCAGGTCACATTGGGGGAGGGGAAAAAAAACATTTAAGTACATATATAACTCATAATGTGATGCATGTTACCAGACTGACCTCCGTGATGGCGGAATATTCCTCGACTGTTGCCTTCAGCTCATTTATCTGTCTGTCCTTCTGCAGGAAGTAAGCAGTACAGGTTTGAGGTTTGTAGAAATGTGAAAACTGCCGTTGGTCATTTTTTTGGGATTTCATTTGAGAGACCGTCGCAAAGCAGTGCATAATTATGAAAAGGAAAAAGGCGACATGTTTTCCAAATCTTTCAAACAGAAAATCCAAAAACTTATGGAGTGAATAGTTTATAGATCGATCTTTCACCATAACAAAAACTACAAATGTTTTCAGGTGTGTCTTTACTAAAATATTTACAACAGATTTAGATTTATAATCTAAAATCTATTGAAAATCTAGTACTGTTATGTTTGCACGTTACAATGCTGTATTATTTTATATTTTCACTTTTTAAAATCTAAATAAAATGCATCATTTGAGGCTGAAATTTAAGAGGCTTTAAATTTTTTGCAATTCACCCGATTTTAACTTTATTGGTAAAAAATGACTGCATTGATTAATAGTAGCTTTAGAACAGTACACTTGATAAGTGAACTCACCTCCACAATAATTGATTCTTTTTCACCAATGACGGCATCAAAGGAGTGATTTTGCAGCTGGGTAAAGGGTAAGTGTAAAAACATAAATGTGGGACACTATTATTATGCAAAGATACTTTTAAAAGTGCACAGTTTCTATTAAATTACTGAATATATGTTATAGAAAACTGTCTCAGAAGTATCCAACCAAGCAGTGGTGCATAATGGGGGTAGTAGGAATAATAGACAAATGGTAGAAATACCTGAAGGTCAGCGTTAATGTCACACAGCTCCCTTATTTTGTTCTGGAGCTCGTCTGTCTCCACGGTGATCTTAAAGTTCTAGAAAATCAATCAGTTGGACGTTTGAACAAATATTCAGCTCCGTTCGGATTGGACCATGTTATTAGTATTTGTAGCAATTATGTCTGTTAAGTGAGGTTATTTACTTAACGTTAAATGAAAGTCTAATCAGTACCTCCTCCTGAAGAGATGCAATCTGGGTAATCAGGCTCTGATTTTCTTTCTCCTGGGGAAAAAAAAAAGTCCATACATAGGTCACAAGCAAACAGCATGCCATGCAGTTTTATTACATTTTGAAACCTCAGACTAAATATTTATGTAAATCAAGTCTGATGACATATTTATAATCTGTAACGGAAAAAAATAACTAGTGATGTGCTAATAAACTAACACCAGAGCTTTAATTAAACTCAAACTACAAAGCTTTGTAATTTCAGAACAGATTGCACCATCAAGTAACACCAAAAATCTCTTCTTCAGCCTCAAGATGCATGACTAACCATATGCTTGCTGTGTGCCGAGGCGCGAGCTCTCCCTTCTTCTGTACAGCTCAATGTTGCCTTCATCTCTTCCACCTCTTCTTTCAGCATCTTCTCCTTCTGTGCAAGCTGTTGGTTTCTAAGAAGGACGAATCAGGCCAAAATTAGCTGCTTAAGTAGGCAAGCACTTCACATTTGTGAGAGAATTAGGAGAACCTTACACCCTAGCTTGATTGCGTAGATCCTCGTTTTCCTCTGCCAGTTTCTGGTTGCTCTCCTCCATGCTCTCCACCACCTGCTTCAGTTTCCGTACCTCTTCCTGAAGCTTTTGGTTGCTCATCTGAAGATCAGCGACACAATATACCAGCTCTGATGTTTCACTGGGAAGGGGAGATGAAAAACATGAACACTCGTCTGTGAATAATACCCTATATGCAAAATACTGGGTGTCACAGATAAAACAAAAAAGTTGGCGGACTAGTAACTTAATGGTACTTTGACTTACAATTCCACTCTAGATGCCTCTCCACCAAAGGCCTCCAAGCTTCCCGACGTCATATTTAGCAACATAGACCTTCGGGCTGCAAAACACATAAAAACCAATGGCGTCTCTACATCTTGACTACAAGTTGCATCTACAGGTCAGATGGGTGGATAAATGAATATTCACCATCTTTGAGTTTGATTGAGTCTTCCTGGGTGTAGTTCTCTGCTGACACTTCTCTGTGATAAAAACCAAAAATCAAAGTGAAAAAACATGAACTAATTTTTAACAGTCATTTATTATAAAATAGTTTCAAGTGTCCCAAAATAAGCTGAAAAAGCAACAAGGAGTTTAAGAAATGTGATATGCTTTGGGTGATTAATCTACTGACATCTCTATTTCGGTCACATTTGTCTACAGGGGAAGAGATGTTTGCTCCCATGTATGGCACCATGTTCAAAACAACAACAACAACAAAAAAAGGAGAGATTCAGCACAACGCCTCATAATAACTTTGACGAACTGTGGTGGAGGATAAATTTGGCTTATGTTGCAGGTTCAAGACCTTGGAATTGTGCAGTCATTGAGTCAATCATTAACTCTTCAGGAGCATTATAAAGTTAATTTATTTGTATCACAACTAAAGCTAAGCCAAGACTACTGCTGCTGTTGGATGAACACTACAGAAAATCCAGTAGCTTAAAAGGAAATGATCAAGGTGTTGCAACGGCCCAGTCCAATTCTAGACAATTTCAATTTGCACACTGAGCATACAAAAACCTCTAAACATAAAGAAACTGATATAAATGAACCAAAACTGACAGTAGGCATACAGAAACAGACTATTTAAAAGTAAAACCACATTTTCCCAGTACCTGCTATTGCGGCAGTCATCTATCCACTCCTTCATGACAGCATGGTAGGTGTCCAGATCAATGGACACGTCTTTACGTTCTGGGTCCAGCATGTTGCAAAGTTCCTCTAGTCCACTGTCTTCGGAGCTTCGACTGGTTGTGTGACGCAGGTAGTTGACAATATGAGACACATACACTTTACCTAGAGTGTGAAAGCGTGACCAAATTTAAGGAGAGAGCCGTCTTTGACAACTCCAACACAGTCGATTGAAAGCACTGATTATTGAATTCTGTAACATTTTTATATCTCACAACAAACCACCAGTTTCAATCTACTGGTTTTCTAGGTTTTCACAGTGATCATGTCCACTTGCTGCTTTAATGGAAACAAAAGCAGTTACCATAGTGATAGAGAAAATTTTTGACAACTGGGTTTATAAAAGATTTCTCAGTCCAGGCTAAATCTAAGTTTGTGGTTACATAAACAGTAACCTATTAAAGTTTCCCCATTTTTAAAAAATGTAGACCAATGATAGAGGAGTTCCAAAGTCAAAATTTCATGTTTCTTTTCTTCTGATGAATCATTAAGATGTGTGGATGAGATTCATTGTTTTGGAAATCAAACCATTGCACAGTTTATGTGAGCAAAGACAGCAGGAGAGAATAAAGCAGATGCCAGGCATTAGCATAATCCATATGTTATCTACAAAGCTCAATTTATTAATTTATTCACAGCTCCTCTGCATTTAGAAGTAGCTCTTGTTAGCGATTGGCACAACACGGCTCATCTTCGACAAGGTTTGACGTATTCTGCATAGCTTGGTAACAAGTGGTTATTTAAAGGTACTGTTGTCTTTCTATCATTCCTGTCTGTCCATTCGCTTCTGATTCCAACAAGTGATTTTTTCCAACAGTTGTTCATCAGATTTTTTCTCTATTTGTGCAGAAAAACAGCTATGTTAAAACCCCAGTAGATCACTGCTTTCTGAATAGTCAGACCTGCTAGTTGGCCACTAACTTTTATGGCAGTAAATTACTTACACGTAATATACATTCTAAAAACAGTCCTTTTGTTTGACAAGCGACAGATGACCCAGCAAATACATCCCATGTGAGCGTGTGTGTTTGAGCGAGCGTACCTCTGCGCTGGGTGTCACAAGCATAAAATATGGTATCGAGCAGATTCTCTTCACAGATGAGGCTGATTTCTGCCATATTTCTTCCATTTTCAGAGTTAACCGACGTCCCTGAAAGAGCTTGAATACAACACACACCAGACAGAGAGTCCTGAATTATGCACATGATAATTATGCAGGCACATGATTTTCCTTTAGGCACAGTAGCAAATAACAGTACAATGACCAAACACAGTTTATGTTAAATTTCACCAAAAAAGTACAGAGGTGGAGGATTGGTAACTACTTATTTACTTAAAAGAAAAATATTCAAATTAAATTTCTAGATGATAAACTGCAAATGGATCAATTTCCTGGACTAATCTGCATGGAAAGAATTACTTGGAACACTCTTTATTTCTTCCTAATATCCTCCTGTAAAAGAATTTTCATGCCAAATAAAGTGCTTGGTACCAGTTTTGTCTTTGATAACCATTTAAAATTTTAAATTACACAAAACAATCATAGGTTTCTGGTTCAAGTTCAGTCAATCAAAAAGTCCAACAGTGAGTTACTAAACGTTCCACTTCACCCTAATAAAAACCTGAATGAGAACAAAATAATCCTGTGAAGTTCAGACATTCACAGCTGTCACAGGCTCCTAATCCAAACCTTGTTTCCATATTTATTTACATGCATAGCAGTTATCACTGTATAAAAAAAGAATCAAGCTTCTCTTTGCATGTTAAAGATGAAAGGAACAGTGAGGTAGAATTATTTTACCCTCCATACTGCATTCATTTATTTTCTGAAGTCAAAAGAGGTTAATTTTATTGTAATGTCCTTTATGCACATTATAAGAGCTGGGCTGTTTTTTAAGATTACTGTGGAGATTCATATGACTAAAATGTTTTTAACAAGGAGATGCTAAAACTTTCTGCTGTGTCTAGAGATAATTAAAAAGCATTTATGGTTTAGAAATAATTAGAATATTGGTTAGAACTACAAACCAACCCTAACTAACGAACTAATGTATGTATAAATGCACACTTCTTTCCTAAGAGAAATCACATTTGTGGTTCACTTTTACTGCTGTCTTTCTGTCTGTGGCATTGGTTAGTCAGCTTTGCCAAATCCATTTTAGTTTTATGGTCTGTTAGAGTGAAACTTAATACTTTTGTGTGCAATTTAGATCCACAAATGTGGCAGTTTTTTCTCCTGAGAAAGATGCATCTTGAAAAAGATGTATCAAAGTAAAGTATTAATTTACTTTTGGTAAATTAATACTCATAATATCTAATTATTATAAGGATGATAAAAACAACAACAAAAAAACAAGGTAACAAACAATTCTCTGCCCTCTACCTCCATCTCCCATGGAAAGTCTTTTCACAACCAGTGCGGGGTAGGGCCGCTCACACTCTGCCGAATTTGCTGCGTCTGCAGAGCAGAAGTTCACGTTGTAGGAGAGGGTGCTGTTCCTCGACATGAAAGTGCGGGACAGAGGAGGACTCGAGCTCCGGCTGTCGTTCTCAGACTGCGCCGGGTTTGGCCCTCGGGTGAACGCAAAATAAGGGGAGTCTCTGGTCTGGCATGCGGGTGTTGAACAATACCTCTGCCATGTCCTCACATGTTTTAAATCACTCTCATCAGCACCTCTCCTCTCTCCCAGGGTGCTTGTGATTGTGTATGTGACATTAGCTGGTGTGGATGGACTGCATTTGGGAGTTGAGAGGGGTACATAGGAACCAAGGCCACTGGTGTGGGAGCTTGGCATCCCCATCCCTTGAACCCTTTCCTCCTCGTCTCTGAGGATGGCTCCTTTCTTCAGGATGGCTTCCAGGTTGTGCCTGAGGCCGCACTGAGGGCTGTCGTAACTGCTGGAAGAGAGTTTAGGGATCTGGAAGGGTGAATTGGGTTCCCTGTCACCACGCCACTGGATGGTCTGAAGCTTGCGGCAAATGCTGTCCACGGGGTTGTGCCGACGTGAAGGCTGAGGCGTGCAATAGTCCACGTTGCTCATGGTTTGGGGGAAGTCCTGAATTCCTTACTAGAGGAGAGGGTGAGGTCTGGGGGATAGAAAAAAAGAAAAGAAAATAAAAGTAAAAATTTATGAAAAAGTATTCATGCAGTTTGAACTTTTACATTTCCTCACATTTACAACCTAATTTTACACCAAACAGTGTAATCTGTGTGAGGAAATGTTACCAGATGTTTACAGTAACATGTGAATCTGACAGAGATTTCTTTATATTACTCGTTTTTTTTTCTTGCACATTTTAAAGAGGACAAACTTGACAAGACCAAAGATGGCGTCGCGACATGTTAAGATTAAAAATCACATTTTGCAGCATCCGGTAATGAACAAATGATTGTGCCATTGACTAAGGCCCTTAATTAGTTTTAATCATGGTTAACTTCCTGTTAGCCTGGTCTGGATAAGGCCAGCTACAAATCGCCAACTTATGTGCTCCTGTTTTTTTTAGAACTAACTTCTTCCCCTCTTCAGTGGGGAAGTAATTGAAGAAAGTACTCAGGTGGACATCTAATATTGTCCATCTGAGTATTTTCTTCAGTTATATTAGAATTAACTGTTTCTCTTTTGTTAGTTGTTCTTCCTGCCTGTAATAATCCAATTAAGAAATACAAGTTTATACAATAAACAATCCTCAAACTGCCTAAACCTCTGAACTCAGAGGTCTCCTTTTTGAGTTTTCCTGCTTCCTGGATTGTTAATGTAACAAGAGATGTTCAAGGATGTAGAGACAAGAGGTAAACTGTAGATTTAAAATGACAGGTGTCAGAAGCACACAGAGCAGAGGAGGGAATTGGTAGAGACAACATAATAATGGATGGCAAAATTAAAAGTTGTTAAACCTGGCCAGCTCCCAGGGATGTTTCTTCTGTCCTCGTGGTCAAATATGTGAAGCAGGTGCGCCAACCTGCTAATTAATTGACCTGAATTTGTTATTTTACTGCTATTTTTCTTACAATGCAAATGTATGTTTGTTTAGAAAAAAAAAGAAGGAACTTTAATTCAATAGCATTAAAACGGCAATACAAGCGTCTCACTAATAAGCAAAACGTATGTCTAAACTTATTTCTCTCATTTTCGCCGAAATGTAACCAGACATTTAAAAACATCTATCTCAAATTAAAGACTTCATGCCTAACTTTTCAATTTATGCGAAAATGTAAGTGTGTGTATTATTTTACCTTCGTTGTCTCTTCCGAACAAATATCCACGGAGGAATAATGAAATGTTTGGTGAACTGTCCACACGGACAAATCGAGCACGCGCACCTGCAGCTCGAGACTGTCAGAACTAAAACCTGCTCCAGAACATGAGTCAGCAGCTCCTCCTTGCGGTGGGACTGAGACATTACACCCAAGGAAACGCTAAGATTTGGATAACAGGATGTGTCCAGGTACAAACACTCTTTTGTTCCTACAGCAATATCTCTTTTTAATGCAGGACAAGGTAGGGGGACTTGCACCTGATTTAGCAACTGTTTGCAGCAACTGTCAGTCAATAATGAAATACACTGCTGTACTTTTTCCATTATGTATTGATTTGTATTTCACGTCCTTCTGGTATGTTTTGTTGTTTTTTTATTTTTTAATCTTTAATACTTTGTCTTTTAGTTTTTTGTACTTGCTGAAACATCAGTTGCCCATTTGGGATACAAATAAATCTGAATCTGAATCTGAATCTGAGATGAAACTTCAACATTTTCGTTCGGTTTTGCCAGCAGTATTTCCTTTGACATTTGAAGTATGTCAGGCTAAAATGTATGACTTCCTTAAACCTCACTAAGAACCCCAGGTGTTGGTGTGATGAAGTATGTCAGAGTTGGTAATAGTACATTTGTTTCTGAATGTACACATCACAACGATGACACTGCTTCCCGTTGAGGAACCAGTAAGCTATTTAACGTGAAGGCGCACAGTGTTTCATTTCATCACAACGCCTAAGGCTGGGACAGATCTCCTCATCTTAAGGTAAATTAAAAACATCTTCACTTGAGCTAAATATACTTTTGACTGGATTGTCTGTGAGATGAAATACATAAAAGTTTGAGTTCCTTTTCAGAAAGAGGGACAAGAATGTTTGTTTATATTGGAAACCAAGATGTGCCATTTGTTTTTCTTATCACATTTGTGTAACTTCTGTTTACGTTTGCATTTATCCAGGGCTATGTTTTGACTATCAATATGGGATATCAAACATATAGCAGAATGCTTCCAGTTCTCATAATTGCTTCAGAATAAAAAGACTGTTAAGGAAAAACATTTATCTACCTGTAACCCTAAATGGCCTCATAGAGCTATTATGGGGCTCCAACTCTGAGATACTTGTGAAGTGGCAATATTTTAGCATTTCATTATTGATAAGACTGTTAATGTTTCTTTCAGACAACAAACTGCACCATGGCTGGCAGCAGTACCAGCAGCTTTAAGGTAAAGAAGTCTGCTTTGATGGTTCAGAGAAAGTGATTTTAGTAAAGGACTCTGACTAACAGATATTATAAGTATAGACTTAGCTCACTTACCCTCAGTAGTAGCTCCAGGTATTGCATCTTCATGGTTCCCTGACTCCCTCACACTCAAGAATCTCCCTTGTTGGTCAACATGGAAGTTATTACAGCACCGCCACTTGCCCTCATATTGCCCAAAGCAGCCCTGAAAAGGATT
Source organism: Brachyrhaphis terrabensis (assembly GCA_903067065.1). Taxonomy (NCBI): domain Eukaryota; kingdom Metazoa; phylum Chordata; class Actinopteri; order Cyprinodontiformes; family Poeciliidae; genus Brachyrhaphis; species Brachyrhaphis terrabensis. Next base: position 69,881 of record CAEGAG010175302.1, read on the forward strand.
TAAGAGCCACTGTCTTCCTATTGTGACAACAAACAGATGAAAAGCTAATCCGAAGAAATGGCGGACCTCTAAGCAGACTACAAACAGAAGACTTGAGCCTCTTTTTTAAGCGTGTGATTCAGCTTTCGGCTTCATGTTCATCACAGTAAATGCCCATTCTTTCACAGGTGAGGAGTGTGTTTCCATTGTTGCCCATGTCCTCCTGTTGCTCCTCTGCAACCTGCTCAGCAGAATCCACTTTCCCAGCTCACGCTAAGTCGCTGGAGCTTTGCATGTTTTCTGACCCTGAACGTCTGAGCGGGAGACAGCAGGCTCAGGTGGAGATTAGACATGTGCAGACACTCACGGAGACATGCTCTCCCAAGGAGAAGCATTGGCTTCGCTTTTGCGTGTTTGCATCCTGGTATGAGCTAGACAACATACTGAATCAAAATCTTGAATGCAGTTTCAGTGTGTGCAATATTGCAACCATAAGGGAGTGATTGAATCTAATATTTAGCTATAATATTTCGAACTCTGCTTACTGATTAGACCAGTTGAATGGACATTTAGCAACCTTTATGCCCACACCTGATGTAGATCGTAAAGACCAAGATGTTAGACCTTAAGTACTCTTTTAATGGTCCTTAAGTACTTTGCCTAAGAGTTTGTACTTTGTAAACACAACCCTCAAACCTTTTAAATGTCACTTCAGTCCTTCTTACAGACTCAAGACACTCATCAAAGGTAATAATTATAGCTACATAATCCCGGCCAAACTCTGATTGGACTCTGAGTGATGATAGCGGTGATAGATTAGCGCTCATGCGGAAACATAAAGCTCTGTTAATGGCCTGCTGTGGCCTTGCCGTATTGGACTGATTGTTGTGAAGTGCAACAATCAATTTATTTCAGTATATCTGAAGAAACATGATAACTGTGAGGCTAATAATTGAAAAGCAGAGACTGTTTGGAAAGACAGCACCAGTATGCTCACTGATTCCTTACAAGTGCTGTACTTTACTGTAATCTGGGATTAGGATGAATGCAACCTCCTGCACCAGGAGGGAGAAGATGAAGGGCCGGTCTAATCCCAACAGATAGCTGATGCCTGGCCAACTGGAGGTGTCTCTTTCAAAGAGGGATCATTGGACTCAGTCTTGGAAAACAGTAGGAGACCAGAACAATCTCTCCTGTCTTTTGTCTGGACTGCAGAAGAAACATTTGCAGTTTTGCTCCTCAATTCCAAAAGACCCAAAAATGGAAACAAATCCAACACTCTCAGTGAGAAAGTTGAATTAATCTGGAGTCTGGCAACTCTAGTTGTTGCATTTTTGTGACAGAAATTTGTATCAATCCCCACACTCCATACGTGTCCGTGGGCTGGTGTGTTCAGGGCAATGGCTATTGGTGGTTTTCTTCTACACAAGAAGACCTACAACAGGAATACCTTCTTTCCTATATTTGCTTTTAGTTGTTGACACGACTTTAGTGAGGTGTGGGGAGAAGGAACGAGACGACAATTGCAGTGAAATGTCGATAAGACCAAAGAAACGGCGGTCACTTTCTGCCGCACAAAGACGTACGGTAGGATCTCCATCTCAGTAGCCGATGTCGAGCTAGTCAAATCATACAAATGCATTGGTGCTACCCTGGGCTTTAAGTTGTAGTTGACCACAAACAACTGATTTACATTCCAAAAAAGACAACACTTTCCATCACCAGTGGCCGAATCCATCTTCAAGCCAGTGGTGTGCTGGGGTGCCTCAACGAAGCTGAAGAACTCTGACAGACTCAATAACCAGGAAGATAACTGGAAATAACTGATAGTGTAGCTTTGTCTTTGTCTCTGTTAATTCTTACTGCTTCATTAGGCAGCAGACCTCGTCGTTCAGCTCTCTACCAGTCTGAAGACGAAGCCAGATGTTGTTGACTTTGGGACAGTCTTCACGGACCACATGCTGACCGTGGAGTGGAACGCCAATGAGGGCTGGCAGATTCCCCTCATCAGGCCCTTTGGGGACCTTTCCCTTCACCCAGCCTGTTCAGCACTGCATTACGCCGTTGAGGTACGCAGCCTCGCAGAAGTATTCACACTCATTAAACTATTTACAATTTTGCCACCTTGGACAGAAATTTAACGTGCTTCACTTTCTGACAAGACAACAAGGTTGTACAATCAGAGCTACAATGGAATAATTTAGATGAATGCATATCTGGTCCAATCCAGGCTTAAATCCAGTTGAGTATGTGTGAGAACACTTTAAAACTGACATCCTCCATTTGTGATGGAGATATTTTGGCCTTTGCAAAAAAGAATGGACGGAAATGTCAACCTCTAACTGTGACACATCTGAATACAAATTCAAAGACGTCTTTTCTTGACCTGACTTTTTCTTGTATGCCCAATATGATGTTTCTGGTTACGTTTTAATCATTTTCAATATGTTCTTTCTTCTAATGAGCTGTTTGAAGGCCTGAAGGTGTACCGAGGTGACGACAAGCGCCTCCGCCTCTTCAGACCCCGACTGAACATGGAGCGAATGTCAAAGTCTGCAAAGAGAGCTTGTCTACCTGTAAGACGGACAAAACAAAGAAACATTTTTATTTTATAGCAGGTCAAAGGAAAAGGATGGCTGATAGAGAATAAAAATATATCTTTGGTTCTTGTTTCTGTTTTGCTTTTCTTTTTTTAAAAAAGGCCTTTGATCAATCAGAGTTGCTGGAGTGCATCAAGAGGCTGATAGAAATCGACCAGGACTGGGTGCCTCATTTAGGTTCAGCCTGTCTATATATAAGACCAACATTTATCAGCACTGATGTGAGCAGAAGTGAAGTTTCGTCAAATTCCTTCATGTCACAGACGTCCTCTAAAATCTAAATAGTGTGTTCCTGCGTGTTTTTGTTCCCACCGTAGCCTTCTCTAGGGGTTAAGAAGCCTAACCGTGCCTTGCTGTATGTAATCATGTGTCAAGCCGGCTCTTACTTCAACACCGAGCTGTCTCTGTGGGCCGACCCAAAGCACACACGGGCTTGGAAAGGAGGAACTGGAGACTGCAAGATGGGAGGGTCAGTACGCGCAAATGGCGTTTTTAGTTTAAATACACTGATGATAATATTAGCTAAGCTAATGTTTGCTTTTCTTCTTCTGTACAGGAACTATGGAGGGACTCTCTTTGCACTGCATGAGGCGGGGAGTCATGACTGTCAGCAGGTGCTGTGGCTGTACGGAGAGGACCACCAGATAACCGAAGGAGGAACCATGAATATCTTTCTGCACTGGATCAATGAGGACGGAGGTCACTGGACCTATGGTTGATGGTGCTTATGTCTATGTTTTAACTTTCTACTCTGAAATAACTGCTTATTTTTTATTAGATGAGGAACTTGCAACACCACCACTAGATGGCATCATTCTTCCAGGCGTCACTAGGCAGAGCATCCTGGACCTGGCCAGAGAATGGGTAAGAAATACCTTTAGTAGAGAATGGCAATTCAAAACCATATTTACATTCTGATGCCTAAGTGCACAAAAAAAAAAGCTATTCAGTTAAATATTAGAAGAGGTGATAAACTTTAAAGGTCAGCATTCAGGTTTTCTGAATTCCTGCTGCTCTGCTTTGCAGGATGAGTTCAAAGTGTCGGAGCGACACCTGACCATGGGCCAGCTGTGCTCAGCTCTGAAGCAGCAGCGTCTTAAAGAGATGTTTGGCTCTGGCACCGCCTGCAGGATCTGCCATATAGGAAGCATTGTGTACGAAGAAAAGGTTAGGAATTCACAAAACTCTTCTGCTTGTACAAAATAAGAGACCAGCTAGAGAAAAAGCTCAGCCTTTAAGCCTCCCAGAGTTGAGATGAGATGTCTTTTTTTTATGTACTGGGAGGACTTGATGAATCAGTTGAGCCAGAGTTCAGAAGAGAAACAAAAATTTCAGCTTCCTGGAAAGTTTCACTTTTCACAATAAAGCGATTGATTTCAGTAGATGCTTGGCAAACACTGTTCAGGAGTGTTTAGCTACTCACAATTTATTGTTATTTTGCTTCAGTGTATCTCAACATTTTTATAACTTTGTTCTTGGTCAGAAATGTTGGACTCTGTATTTCCACACATTTTCGGCCGAGTCTTTGTACCAGAGAAATGTGTATGGGATGTGACACTGCTACGGCCTTTGCTCCTTGCTCTGTTTTTATGCTCATTCATTATTTGCAACTAATTGCAACTTGGTAAATATTAGCATAGCAAATGACCAGTTTATTTGGGATTTTTTTTCCCTAAATAAATTAAATTTGAAAGTGGCTTAATATTTTTTTTCTTCACTCTACTTTTGTCTGACATTAAAATTTGATTAATGATCTCAAGCAATAATTTGTGACAAAAAAGCAAAAATGGAAGAAATTTTGCGTCAGACAAGTCTTGTTTTACATTAATTTCTGTTTGTAAAGTTAAGAAATACATTTGTTGAAAGACAAAAAACGATAATGAATAAAAGCATGGAGAAGCTGTGAAAGACAACAAATGTTACGAGTCAAAATTTGTTTTCAAATTCTTTATTATTATTATTATTATTATTATTCTGAGTGGACAATGTACAAACCATTCCCATAACACCATGTAAGAACTGTATATAAAAGAGTTTAATGTGTTAAAATAGAGCTAACCTATACAGACAGCATCAATAAGTCATAATGGGAGAAATATGTCCTATAGTGTTTCTCACTTTACTTCAACAAATCTTTTTTTTTTTGGCGTGAGAGGTAAAATAAGAGCTTTCCCTCCAATTGTGTATTTTTTTTGTTTCCCCACCTGGGGGCTTTTTGTGGGCTCTAGTGTCCCTTATTAGACAGTAGGCTGACAGGAAGGGGGTAAGACATGCGGCAAATATCGTCGGGTCCAGGAATCGAACCCATGACGGCCCGTCGAGGACTCGAGGCCTCCAAATGTGGGTCGCGCTAACCCCTACGCCACCACGGCACGCCCAATATTTTTTATTTTTACCGCGTTCCCAATAAGATCCTACATTTCCACTTTGCACTTTCCCAAATAGTTTTTCCACAGAAAAGTCTTCCATTTACAAATTACGGGGAAAAAAAATAATGTTCTCTGCTGTTCTCTGCACGACACATAATCACTTCAAATGTTGCCGCAAGCTCCGTCAAAAAAAAAAGAGAAATGCCTCAAAAGGTTCTAATTGTGTGAGAAAAGTACGTCTTAAAATTACATATCTGCTTAACAACATCGGATAGGTTTAGTACTCCTAATTTTCTGTCAATGAAATATGATTCAATATAATCCAAACTTGTATTTTTCCAGAATTTGCAGCTCCCCGATCAAGACAAGCACTCGTTATCTTCAAGGATTGCAACAGAACTGACAGATATACAGGTTAGTGGGTGAACACAAATGTCTCCTTTTATGCCATGTGGTTTAGCTTACAGTGTTCAGTGACAGTAAGATTTAGCTGAGCAGCATGAGGCAGAAAAAAAAAAATCCCCAAATTAAATAAAAAACATAAAACTTAATAATAAATATTGCAAATAAAAGGCAGCCCCTAACAAATACCCCCTCTACCAAAAAAATTCAATTAACTTCTATCTCAATTGAATCGGCACACAGTTATCCAAGTAGCTATTACGTAACTTAATGAGATAACATCACAAAGTTGTTTTAAATAAACCTTCTTCGGTCCTTATTTATCAAACTTACTGTATGTGTGAGCTTCCTCTAAGTGTATAATAAGTGAGGTACCCTGTAAGGAATTAAATAATGACTTATTATAGTCTTCTCAGCCAACAACAAACAAACAAACAAAAAAAAATAAAGTCACACTAACAGTGTCTACTTAGCGTTTCAGATTTAAACAGATTTCTAATAGCTTTTGGCCGAGTAGGGTTAATGAGTGCGCTAACTATTGCTTGATTCTCTGTTATTGTATTGTGTAGTGAGCCTATTAGTTGACATATAAGCTTTAATGTGATCATTATTTTATCACTTATACTGAGGAAATGCCCCCTAGGTTTCGAATCCTACAAACTCAATGGACCCTAAATGTAATTTCAACATTGTGCCTAGTTATAGCTGACATGCAGCAAGGAAGATCCCCCAAGAATATCTCAGTTTAGTGATATTCCCAAGCCCGGTTCATTACAGACAAACAAACAAACCTTCGGGTGATGTTATCATATAGACCTAGACATCCAGTAAACTTTAATTTTTGAAAGAGATTTCACACTGGGTAGGCTACAACATCTCACCATCGCTTGCAAAAGTATTCAGTGTTTCCACCAGCCACGTTACAACCACAGGCGTCCGCGTGTTTTACTTGGACTTTGTGGTAACCCAACATAAAGTTGTGCATGACAAGAGTAGAATGAAAACCTGTCTTTTTTCTTCTTCTTCTTCTTCTTTGTTATCAGTAAAAAATCTGAAACGAGTTGATGTTGTGTGAACAACGTCCGGAGAGAATGTGTGTGTAAAAACACATTTTTCAGTCTTCCCACGGATCCAGAATTTAGATCTGGCATGCTCTGATATATGAATATGCTTTCTCTTCACTTTCGCTTTCGCTTTATTTTGGTAAATTAACGTCACACTAAGAAAACAAAAGCAAAATACTACTTTACAAACCCGTAATTTACCAAAAAAAGGAATAGGCTGAAGAAGAGGCTTAGGCTTGCATGATATCAGGCAAAAATGTAATTGTTAACTCACATTTCTGTGAGTTTGTTCAACTTTTTGCAATGTCTCCAACTCTTTCCTTGATCAGATTGTGGACGTTAAGGACGGTGGACACAATCCAGCTTGACCAAATACAAGGTTTCCGCCAGAAAACTTGCTAAGCCCGGTGGTTGATGCGCTCGGCAGACATTCATCCAGCGGCCCGCCGTGGTTTTGAGTTAAAAAAAATGTTTAGAGTTAACAGGAAATTTGAAAACATCACTTGATAATTATGTGTCATCGGAAAATTGGATAAATAAGCAATACTAAGCCTGGCGGGGACATAAGTAAAGCCTGGTGGTCCGCCAGGCTTATAATACACTGAGGGAAAACCTGAAATATGCTTCAACACCTTCTATGTCCACATAGTTCTTTGTGTCTTTGTGCAATTCAGACAAGAACACGGTTTTACTGTGGTTGTAGCGTAACAAAATGTCATCCATTTATTATTATTCACTTTTATAAAACAACAAATGATGAGCTCGTTGAATGAACTAGGGGGGGGAAAAACTCGCCAGCACAGCTGCTAACACTAAAAATGAGTAACATTAAGATGCTTTGTAACCTCTATCTCTATGACGATCAATGGTCACACATGGCTTCATATCCAATCCTACTGATCTCAGCAACGTCCTTCAAACTCTTAGATTAGTTCATGCAATTATCTCTTCAACTTCCTGTTTGTTTCCTCGCGCGTTTTCTTTCTAAAAGTCAATAATTAGCATATCAGCCCGCTTCATCGTGCAAGTATGTGCTGAGAATGCTGCTACGTCCGCGGACGCGATAAGATCCCATTCCCGTCCTCCGGAGAGCACAATGCGGGCGAAAGTGACGGTTTGTCGGAGGTAGGGGCCGAGGCAAACTCCTGGATTCTCTCATTATGCCTGTTGTAATTGCACAAACTCAATTATTGCCTCAGCCTCGTGTGATCTTCAAAGCCAAAGATGGTGCAAATGAAGCCTGGAACAAGTGGGAGAGGAGGAGGAGGGAGTTTAATGAACAATAAAATCGACAAAACGCCAGAAAATGCTGCAGCTCCTTCCTCGGTGCTGTTAAATCTGTTGACATTTCATTTGGAGGCAAGCTGTACAGTGCACACACACGCACACACATGTGCACATGCACCCACCCCGTCCTGAAGACAACATTGTGCAACAAACAAATGAGTGGTCCGAGGCTGCAGATGAAAGATGGGTTTACTAAGTCGCCCTGCTGTTCCTCTTTCAAGTTAATTAGAAATCACATTCTTTTGTTTCCCCTTCACAGGCGTTTATTTACTTTCTCACTCCGACCATTAGAACAAATTTGCAACATGAGACACGAATAATTGGATTTGTCTCCGCGCCTGTCACGGATTGGGGAGCATTTTGTTTTGATTTTTTTATTATAGTTCCCGTTCTCTCTGTTGTGTGGCGCTGCATTCTGCCGCTGACAAGAGTTTGCAGATTTGCTTACGGATATTTGAGTTTTTATTTACTTCTTTCTTATGTGATTATTTGTGTTTCCCTCGCAATTAAGCAGAGAAGTTTAGTGCTTAGCGGCTTAGCGAGATGCTGTTTTTCTTTTTCGCCTGGGGCCCCAGAAGGATAAAAGTTTGTCATTTAACCTTCTCCGCATAAACTTTGCTTTTTTTCAGCACGGCCGCTCTCCGAGTGACTGGACGTACCTTGTGTAGCGGTGATGAAGAATTTTGGACTGGCATGCGACAAAGCCACTGAAATCAGACTGATCTTCAGTGGTCATAAGGGGGGAAAAAAAAGATAGTCTGACTCTACGTAACTGTGGTTGTGTCATCTTTTACTTGTTATTTAACCTAAGTTGAAAAGAATCGCACAACTGTCCAAAGTAATTAGCAAAAGTAGCTTGGTGTCTAATGTAATACTGCACAATAACTTACAGAAACCAGCAACCGCAGCCACTTGCAAACTAGCATGTAAGAATTACAAAGCGCCTAGAATGAACTTCTGTAATTTATTTTATTTTTTTTAAGATTTTGCAACAACAACAAAAAGTGCTATAAAACTGTTTTAATCAATATTGTGCTGTTGGATTTTAATTTAAACAAACAGGATTTTGCATAGTGGAAAAACTGGACCCGGAAAACTGAGAAACCGAACCCGGTCAGCATGTTGGAACGCAGCAAACGAGAAGTCATTCTGGTCAAACGAGACCAAAATTGAACTTTTGGACATCCAAATAAAATGAGAGCTTGTTGCAGAGCACTGAACACTGGACACTGCAGTATCACAAAATGACTTTAAAACAGCGGGTCTAATTTCAAATTCTTGTCCAAGACCAGATAGACTCCAAGCCTATTGCCTGATTACAACCTGTGGCCTCAAAACCAGAGTACTAATCCCAAATTAGCTGCCTTATAGTCCTTGAGGAAAGATCTATGCAGAGAGAGAAATCACACAACAATGCCTAAAAAGTGCAAAACTACTCATTTATTCAAAGCAATGACAGGAGTCGATGGAGCTTAATGCAGGACAATCCTAGAACAAAACCTATTAGAAGCTGAGGTTACAGAAATCCTCTTTGGCTTTCTTGACTTTTCTGGCACGGAGAGTAATTATAATAAAATGGAAGTCGCCTCAATCTCCTTCATATATCCATTGGCTTCGAGATACACTGTATTTCATTAAACT